>SSNS01000049.1:2730752-2841925 GCA_006937985.1 Aphyosemion australe | reverse complement strand
TAGTCTGGTTATCTGGTCATTTCACTTCTGTGAAAGCCACGGAGCAAGATGAAGAGGCATCTCTCTGTGGAACAAGTTCTGGATCAGCTCCTGCAGCCTGATACTCCTGGAGAAAATGAGGAGAGTGAAACATCTTCGGTGGACTTTGTGGTGGAGTCAGACCAATCTGTTTACTTGACTTCTTCTCCTGACCCGTCCAGTGAAAGAGAAGGGAGGACAACGGATCCTGCTCCAGAATGGATTTCTAAAAGTGGGCAAGTCTGGTTTCCTACTAATGCAGAAACTTCCCACTATGTTCCTGCTGCAAGAGGTTTGAATCCTGGGCCAACACGTTACACCATCACACGTATTGACGACGTGGTATCCTCCTTTGATTTATTCTTCACTCCAGAAATTATTGAAGATGTTTCACTCTCCTCATTTTCTTCAGGAGTATCAGGCTGCAGGAGCTGATCCAGAACTTGTTCCACAGAGAGATGCCTCATCTTCAATAATTTCTGGAGTGAAGAATAAATCAAAGGAGGATACTACGTCGTCAATACGTGTGATGGTGTAACGTGTTGGCCCAGGATTCAAACCTCTTGCAGCAGGAACATAGTGGGAAGTTTCTGCATTAGTAGGAAACCAGACTTGCCCACTTTTAGAAATCCATTCTGGAGCAGGATCCGTTGTCCTCCCTTCTCTTTCACTGGACGGGTCAGGAGAAGAAGTCAAGTAAACAGATTGGTCTGACTCCACCACAAAGTCCACCGAAGATGTTTCACTCTCCTCATTTTCTCCAGCAGCATCAGGCTGCAGGAGCTGATCCAGAACTTGTTCCACAGAGAGATGCCTCTTCATCTTGCTCCGTGGCTTTCACAGAAGTGAAATGACCAGATAACCAGACTACAAGTAGTTTGAATGTGGCAGGTGCATAAACATACTAATTGTTTTGTTTTCTACACTTTGAAGTTCAGTAAGAGAGTCAAAGTGTGTTTTGTTTACTTATCAGAGGTCAGGTTGACCTTTTGACTTCAATAAAAAGAGCAGAAGATCTAAAGAAATGTGTAAACATTCTCGCCTGGGCAACATATGGAGAAATGACTGAATTTGGTGATGAACAGTAAAAATCATAAATTTGACCACTTTTCTCCTAAATGAAACCATAATATCACAGAAAGCATGATTATTTGCTGCAGATGTTACAGGATCAAAAACTGTGGTTTGCATTGAAGTCAATGGGACGTTTTTGTCCTCTAATGGCTCAAGAGGGTGGTAAATTTTAAATCTGTTGCTATGTAAAAACTATAAATGCAAAAAATTCAAAATTTTAGATATTTGATAACATAATCAAGACTGATTTGTAATGAACGCCCCGGGCAAAAAAAATTTTATTTGGGGAAAATAACTCAGTTTTTGTGTTTTTTTTCATAAATTACAGCAGTGCCTTTGAGTATTCAAACTGGCATTTCAAGGGTTAAAATCCTCAAAATGATTGAAATTTTTATATGTTTGAGCAGGGCAGAAGTTGTTTAACAGATTTATGAAAAAAAAGTTAAAAAAAATATTACTGTATACATTTTTTATAGCCATTTTAAGCAGTGGACGTTTTTGTCCTCTAATGACTCAAGAGTATAGTGTTTTTATTTCATAGTGTTCCCTTGGTCTTTTTTCAAAATTCCAAATTGAATTTCAAAATTTGTCTAGAGCCTGGTTTTGCGACAAAAGTTTGCACCATATGCACAAACAATGGTGAAATGGCATCAAAAAGAAAAGCAAAAAACTGCCCAAATGGACAAAAACGTCCCTAATGAAGCCTGAGGGTTAATAACACCACTAAAGTCCGTGGTGTCCTCCTTAATAAGATAAACAAAGACAGGCGTAAGCTGACTGCGTTGCTTTTGGAGACTCTGAACCACATTATTTTATTAATTTGCTCCCTGTTCTCTCTCCGCTGTGCGTGTCCTCATAACTGCTGTACACACACACACACACACACCATAAGCTGCAACTGTGAACACCTGCTTACGCCTAATTTATACTTCTCCGTCAGCTCGACTGTGGATTCGCACACACGCATTGACGGGGGAGTTTTCCTTTCAGACTTTTCTGTCACCTGGGGAGAGTTGCAAAGCAATTCCCCACCAGGCCAACAGAGGGCGTAGTGCTTTTCTGGGGTATCCTGCCACCATTACAGTCATGTATCCGGTCCACGATAGTGTATTTACTACTGTGTTTTAGGGCTGCTAGATTATGGCAAAAATGATAATCACGATTATTTTGACTGAAATTGAAATCTCGATTATTTAAGATGATTTTTAATTAACATTGATTTTATTTATTTATTTATTTATTTATTTAGTTAATCAGTCATAAAATTGCACAGGGCACAATCAAATCAGAGGAAAAGTAAAATAAATGAAAAAAAGAAATAAACAAGATAATCACAAAAACAATTCCTGATTCCTCGTGTAAAATAGCCAATACACTTACTCATAGTTAATAACCAAAAGGGTCTAGGCTAAAGTTTAACTTATTTAAGTCTACCCAAAACAGACCCAATTTGATCAAATACTGCAAAATACTGACAAAAAGAGATACACAGTGCAAACATCCGTAATATAAAAATAAATATAAACATATAAACTTCTATGTTGTAGTGAACTTCCACAACCTGCTGCATAATAATTTAGCCCTGTCCAGCAGAGCCATAGAGGGTTTTCACGGCGCGTCATCGCCGTGTCATCAACCCAAAAGTCGCCATATTGGCGATACTGGAGGTAAACAAAGCCAATGCAATCCAGTACATTCCAAACTTCGAACGGAAGAAAATGGTGAATTATTGCCGTGTTATAGGCTGTATGAATCGGTCAGACCGTGAAACACATTTGCAGTTGTATAGACTGCCAAAAGTTATTAAAATGCAGGGAGAACAATGCCAAAAGTTATCAGAAGAAAGGAGGCGCTAGTGGCTAGCGAAGCTAAACCAGGATCTACGATGCAAAACTCTGGACATCAGAATTTGTTCGGCCCATTTCTTGTCAGGTAAGTGAAAGTAATAGCAGCAGCTCTTAACTAATTTTGTAGTGTGATGATTATAATATAATTCATATCAAGCTATTGGCTATTGACTTAATATAATCACATCGCTACAGCAGCAACACAGTTGCTGTAGAGCTAAAATTAAGTGCGGTATTTCTCATTGTATTACAGGCAAACGGTTTGAACTTTATCAAAAGGATGACCCAGATTGGGTGCCATCTGGGTGCCATTACTAATTCTCTTACCTGACAAGAAATGGGCCGAACAAATTCTGATGTCCAGAGTTTTGCCTCGTAGATCCTAGTTTAGCTTCGCTAGCCACAAGCGCCTCCTTTCTTCTGATAACTTTTGGCATCATTCTCCCTGATTTTTAATATCTTTTGGCAGTCTATAAAACTGCAAATGTGATTCACGGTCTGACCGATTCATACAGCCTATAACACGGCAATAATTCACCATTTTCTTCCGTTCGAAGTTTGGAATCTGCTGGATTGCGTTGGCTTTGTTTACTCCAGTATCGCCAATATGGCGACTTCCGGGTTGATGACACGGCGATGACGCACCGTGAAAACTCTCTAGTGGAGAGCGTGCACAGCTGCACGATGCAACGTGTCACTCAGAGTAGGGATGCATCGATCCACTTTTTTCACATTCGATCCGATACCAATATCAGAAGTTTAGTATCTGTCGATATCGATCCGATACCGATATGGAAAAACAGTATTACCCTTTAGGCACCAAGTTTCTTTTTTAATATTCAATTCTGACATGACTATTTCAAAAGGTTGTAGCTTGAAAATGGTTAGAGATAAAGGTAAACTGTAAATGAGAAAAATCTTCAGTGGGACCCAAATTGTATAATGGGACCAAATTCACTCTCATCAAATTAGCATATTATGACTTCACCAGGCTGCCATATTGGAATGTATACTTTTTACAAATGTTCCTTCTTATTTTTACATCTAATTTTTAAATGTTCATTATATTTCATATATATTTTTTATTTATATATACATATATAAAGTTCTTGATTCATTTTTGCTTCATTTAGTTATTTTTATTTTGTATTTTTTGATATTGGCCACTCAAGACAAAAGCTTTATAGCCATATTTATCAGGTTTGTTGGGCTTGTACAGCTTCAGGGTCGACCTTCCCATGAATGTAATGATCATTTGATCCAAGGGAAGTTCCTTATGTGGACCATAGATGTTTGGAATACGTGGAATGTTCACATCGATTATGTGACGCACTTTTACTTTCACTTTCATATTTACCGCGGCTGCCGCTATTTGCGGCTTTTTTTAACATTCCCGCTATGCCCAAGAGCACCTGGCTGCAGACCTCCACTGTCAGGTTGCTTCCTGTGCACTGTGTGCAGGCTCCACTGTCAGAACTAGACCCCTCGCGACCGCTATTGCCTATGGGCGCTGACGAGCGGTGGCGCCGCCATCTTGGATCGGTCGCGCCCCCCCCCTCCCTTTGCAGAGACATTGAAGTGTCAGCATGTTAAATCAACCATAACTCCTTGAATACTGAACCGATTTTGATGCGGTTTTTTCACTGTAAACTTCACACATGTAGCTCTGATACAGGACTCATGTTTGAGGGTTTTTAATACATAATGGGTTTGCTGTGGGTACATATGGGATTCTTATCCACTGCCTAGTGACAAAACCTATAGAAAAAAAGGATCAAACACATAAAAATCAGTCAAACAATGAGAATCAAAATAATTCAAAAAGGACTATATACCAAGTGTGAGATCTGTGGTAGGTATTTATAAAAAACACACTTAATATATGAAAGAGAAGCAGAAAGTACTACTCAGCCATTTTAAACAATTAATATATACAATATAATTCTTATAGATAACAATTTAAATAAATGAGTGTTTCATATACATATAGTACCAATATAACTCAAAGAGAGGGTGAGAGAGACAACAACTAAAGCAAAGTCTGAATGACAAGAGCTCGACAAACCATCTGTCAGAACTGACTGCATAGTGATATTCTGGTTCTGTTGTATTTTTGTGTGTAGCTGAATCTATAACGCTCCACCTGTGAGAATAAAACTGTAAGGCTTGTTTTCAATACTCAGACATCAATTCTGATTACTTTACAGCCAAACAGCACACGGGGAGAAAGAGAGAGAAAAAAATAACTAACTGCTTAATGGAGTTAATTTTATTTTTTTTTGTCTTAATTTATCTGTTACTTGTGTTGAGAATTTTTTAAAATAGTAATTGAAAGCTTTTCATGAGCTAAAACCCCTGGAAGAGGACTGCTTTGTAGAACTTTTATCTGGAGCTCCCCTTCTGCAGTTCAAGAGAGGTGAGTTTGGCCNAACCAATGAGATCAAGTCTGACGGCCGTGGCATCCAGCATGACAGCTACACATCTGTGTTTAGTTTGGTTTTTCTGGCCCAGCCCAGCCTCATCATCCACCAATCACAGCCTCCTGTAAAGGAATAGAAACATATTTAATATATTTGCATAAGTAATTTTCAAAAATTGGACAACATTAAGATTTGCTTTGTATTGTGTGTGGAGTGGGAGGGGCAAAAATAGAGTCTCTCTGAGTTACTTGTTTTTATATGCTGAAGTGAACAAATTTTAAGTGTGTAGTGTGTGGATATTTCCACATTGTGGGGACATTTGGCTGGGCATCACAATGACAAAATACCCTAAAACATGGTTTTAGAGGTATGGTGTGAATACGCTTTTGGTTTAGGTTAGGGTTAGTGTTATGATGTTTAAATACTCACATCATCAGGCTGAGGTTAGAGTCACTGGGGAATGTTGGGAGGTCACAGACAGGCTAGGCTCTCTTTGGCTCTTCTGGATGTAGTTCTGCACTTTTCTGGTTCACACAAACAAGCATAATGTTTGACAATAATATACTGTTTATAGTACACACCTGTGGTTCTCAGTTTACGTCAGGGGGTCTCTGGTGCTGTGAAAACTCTGGGGCACCTAGACATGATTCTTAGGACGTTTATTAAAATAAATTAATTTTTGACAAATATTATCAAGACAAGGTATGTGGGGATAAGTATTACACTCTGCCTTGTGATTGATAAAAGGATATGTACATTTATGAATGCTGATGGCCTTATGATACACTTACTGTTTGAAGGAGAACCAGGAAGCTGAAGATGAAACAAACTCCATCTGACACAGCCCAGTTCTAATCATAATAAATCAGCTGCAGGAAGCCTCACACTTCTTCTTCCCATCTTTTGTGGGAAAACCTAGAAAACAAAAACATGCAATTTGCAGATTAGTGTCTACCAATATTGTACAAAGGAGGTCAATGCTATTTTCTTAATTCATCTTGTGTTATTACTACTATTCTGTTTACTTCTTTAAGATTTCTTAGAACCTTTCTTTAACCTAAAAACTGCATTTCTATTGATAATGAACTAAAACTCCTCAAAGGGTAAAACCAGAAAAAAGTTCTGCACAGCAAAACTCTTCAGCATGTTAGCTAACTATTCTCCAGTCAGAGGGGAGGGTCTGAGACATGAGCTATATCTGATACCAGAAAGATTTGCTTGATTTCTACAGCAGCATTCTTGTGTCAGCTGTAACCTAAGTCAGTGTTTTGGAATAAATGAATAATAGTCTCATTTAGCCTTCATTGTCAGAGGAACACCAGCAGTAAACATGTAGCTAACGTTAGCTAACAAGGAAGTGTTGCTGGTGGACACAAATATAGTACAACAAAGTTATATTTACAAAATACAAACAACAAAAATGCTCGAACTTACTTGTGAAAGTTATCCCCCGAGCCATGGTCTCAATAGTCCGTCGATTAGAGCAAGAATAAACCGCACCGAGCTCAGGCATCCTGTTTACTGCTATTGTTATGGTTCGTGTCTGCCGGAAGCCCGACCGACCAAAGATGGCGGCCGCATTTCCTGTGCTAGAGCGGCCAATAGGGGGTCTATCAATTATAATGTCTATGGTCAGAACGACCTCCATTGTCAGGCCTGTCAGGACGGGAAATGCACGGGATACATTTCAAAATAAAACAGCAAAGTTACTTCCGGTTGTTATATTTCAAAATAAATGCACGAATGCCCGGGATACGTTTAAACCAAAGACTGTATATATAAGATAAAGGTTTAAACATAAAATGCAAACGTACTTCCGGTCGTCATATTTCAAAGTAAAATCCCAAATGCAGTTTCGGGTTATTTGCTCTCCTCCTTTTTATTTGAATATTTTCCTGTCCTGTCTATCTCTGATCTTCCTGCTTCTCCTCTCAATCCATCAGAATAAACTGTTTCCTGGCTTCCTCCTGATTCACCTCGAGTTGCTTTTGAAGTAAACAGTTCAAATGAATCTACCGGCTGAAAAATAGTGGAGTGTGCGCTGCGCGGCCGCGCGGGTGAGGTGAAATCAGCAGCGCACGGGTGACGCGCTCCGCTGCGAAGTGCGTCAGACACGAATAAAAGATACGATTAAAAGACAGAAGTAAGACAGAAGATTATATGAACGGACAAGAACGATCGCGTGTTAATTATATTTTTTGGTGGCGCCACTTTGAGAATGTTACTGTGGCTGTATGCAGGACGCAGCTTCAACAATCAGCATCTGTCCTCTCCTCACAAAAGAATCCCCGGTGGGCTGAGAGTCCATATAAATAATGTAATATAGGTAGAAACGGGATCTTTTTTCAGCCTTCCCTGGGTGTGTTGTTGAGGGCTTCCAGCCCCCCGTAATTCAAACCCGGCTCCTGGATGAAAATCCGGACATTTTCATCAATATAGGAAACCCCCCCGGACTCCCCGGACAGAGGGTGAAAAGTGGACATGTCCGGGGAAAAGAGGACGTTTGGTCACCCTAAAATATAGCAATCCTATATATGTGAATATATAGGATGGCTTTTCAAACTCTGCAAAGCAAGAATTTGGTCTAGTTCACTAGGCTATTGGATTAAGGCTGATGGGGAAAAAAGTCTGCACTTCCGCCCTGGCAGGCCTGACAGTGGAGGTCGTTCTGACAGTGGAGCCTGCACCGGAAGCAGTGTTGGGGAGAATACTTTGTAAATGTATTTAGTTACAGAATACTGAAAACCTGCTTTAAAATGTATTTTGTAACGTATTCCGTTACTTTGCCTAATCCTGGTACTGTATTCTAAATACTTGGAATACTTCCCCTTAAAAACAGCATTTAAGTCTATTAAATGTATTGGTAGCTACACCTACAGGAAAACAGAGGGTATATTAAATGGGAAAAAACAAATTAAACAATTTAATTATTTTTGTTACTTTATTTATCAAAGTGTCAATAGATTATATTTATTTTTCTGTAATAAAGTGAAAAAATGCTTGACCACAGCAATACTGTCTGTAATATTGGAACCAAAGCAGCCCCAGACGTCTGGTGCCAGTCCAATCACAGCGCTCTGTTTGGTGGGCAGGATGTTGCATCTTCTTTGACAGTGTATGACCATAGACATGAATACGTAGACACCCCATTGAGCGCTGGAGAGCGTAACAGCGTTGCCGCCATATTGGATGGGTCTCCTCATCCTCCAAA
The DNA here is from genome assembly GCA_006937985.1 of Aphyosemion australe. Classification (NCBI taxonomy): domain Eukaryota; kingdom Metazoa; phylum Chordata; class Actinopteri; order Cyprinodontiformes; family Nothobranchiidae; genus Aphyosemion; species Aphyosemion australe. Next base: position 2,833,355 of record SSNS01000049.1, on the reverse strand, counting down.
GTTAATGCAGAGTGAGCAACTATGCACGTTTTTGTGCAGCCTACAGTTGCAACAACCAGCGTACTATTAAAAACAGATCACATGGGATTACTATTGACTTTTCTAGCCTACCTGATGGGATTTTATATTTTAATTTAATTTATTTTGTTTAATTATGTTTATATTTTAATTATCATGCCTTACCATGTGTCTGATTTTGTGAAAAAGTTTGATAAAATGTGTTTTTAGCTGGGTAAGCACCTTCCTCAGTAGAAATGAATGCACTGGGGGCAAATGGAAACCCAACTAAGATGGCAGCCGGCCACTACGGCAGCTCCAGTCCACAAAGCATATGTCTGTGTGTATGACACACTGCCCAGTGGGCCGTGACTGACATCTTTAGCGGTCCAATCACAGCGCCCTATTGGTTTGGTGTGCCAATCACAACACTCGGTGGGCGGGATATTACTGAATAAACAAATAAGACAGCAGCTCGTTTGAAATGCTATGGCATCAACTTTGGATTATTTCTTGGACTTTTCTTTGAGTCAAGAGCAGATAGAGGTACCATACTTAAGTTTATTTACAAAAATAATGTATTTGCATCTTCTTTGACAGAGTATGGCGGACTGCCTTGTTGACTGACATCTGTAGCGGTGAGTTCGTCACGTTGTTTGTTATCCGATAGCATGCGGAGACAGTTTAAAAGACCACCGTGGATCCCGCCCCACAACAGAGACGTCAATGAACCATGGCCAGACTTTATATCATCATATATAAGATGGTTTGCCAAGCTAGGAAAACACATAAGTATTCCAATGTTATTACGAAAGTAACTGTATTCTAAATACCATGTTTAAAAATAGTATTTGTAACGGAATACAGTTACTCATAATTAGTATTCTAAATACGTAACGGCGGTACATGTATTCCGTTACTCCCCAACACTGACCGGAAGCAACCTGACAGTGGAGGTCTGCAGCCAGGTGCCTCTCGCTATGCCTGCCACCATTAGTGTGTTTTTACCATCCTTTCTACACCCACCGTGTCCTGATCACGGAAAAATAGCCTCGGTTCATTAGCCTAGTGAACTAGACCAAATTCTTGCTTTGCAGAGTTTGGTTTATATATACACATATATAGGATGGCTTGCCAGGCTATCAGATTATGCGAGTGCAGCCTGATTACTCTCGTGAAGCACATACTCTCTGTTGCTGCGCGCAGCGTGACTTTCTCTCACTGGATGAGTGAGTCTTCATCAGAGGGTGAATATTCCAATTCAGAAATTAGAGTCAACCATTACCAGTCAAAGAACTTTGCCAACAATGAACAGACCTGCCAGCATTGTAAGTTTTTACTCTCTAATATTCGCCCTCTGTGAGCTCCGCTCGTCTCCTCCCTCCGTCGGAGCGTCCCGGCTGGAGGTGATTTTCAAACTTTATAAACTCCGAAAATTTCAAAAGAAACACCCAAAGTGTTGCTCAGATTTAATTTACACCTTTCCACTATCTTCTGGTTTAAAGTAATAACTTTATGAGTGATACTATTTGCAGCTGTGGCTCGTTAAACTCTGTAATCATGCTGCACAGCGTGGGGCTGTAGCGCCGCATGACGTCGTCTAGGGCTGCACGATATTAGGAAAACCTGCGATATGCGATAACAGTGCTTAATATTGCGATATCGATATTACTTGCGATAAATGAACAAATACTTACATCTGCAGTTTTTGTATATATACTTTAGACACACCACTCCATCCTCTATCATTAGTATTAATACAGTAACAAAATGAAATCATGCAAGTTCACATTACATTTCTAGAGTCCAGTATATAGATCTTTATGGTTGCGTAGGAGGTGACAACAGATATTTGTCGTGTTTCCCCTCATGGTTGCCACGGGTGTTTGGCATGTCTTGCAAAGTACTTGTGTTTGTTGAACACAAGTCCTTTGAAATAATAGTCATGCTGTTTGAATTTTGAGTTCTTTCTCGCTAACATTTTCCGCACACGTCATACCTTTAGTCATTGCGACGCTCTCTAAGCTAACTCAGGTGTTTGCTAGCCATCCAAATGAAGTGCCGTCCACCTAGGCACCAAGGCATCTAACCTATAAGAACCCAACCCATTGGCCAAATGGGTGAAGAGCTCGATTTGATTTGTCAAAAACTTCATGCTTCCATTTGATTGACAAAATGCATTTTGTGTAGCAAAAATCTGAGATGACCATTAATTGCGATATTTTTCTGTTCTTTGCGATATGCCTATTGCACATGCTGATATTGCGATAACGATACATTTTCGATATATTGTGCAGCCCTAACGTCGTCACTCACAGCACATAGAAATACACTGAATAGATCTGTTCTTATGGATCGGGTCCATAGTCTCCGATACCCGATCTAGAATTTTCTCTATATCTGTACCGATACAGATATGCGGGTCGGATCGGTGCATCCCTAGCTCAGAGATGAATTGATGATTATTTATCAGCATGAGAACCTGGAGGAGTGACGTGAGAGCGCATGAAGACAGTAAAATGCGTGTAAATCCACTTCAGATGCGGCTCGCTGTGTCTTGAATATATTTAGCTTGTAAAACAACATCTTTCTAGCGAATGAGATCCACCGCGAACGGTTTATGATTGATCAGTCCAGTCGATGTAAAGCCTAATTTATAATTCTCCATCTGCGTCCGTACGGAGACACGCAACGCCATTTTGCGTCGGCGGAAGGGCTCTCCGACAGGCTCGCAGAGGCTGACGGAGACTTGCCCTCTTTTACCATCCGTCGAAAGTGATGGAGACCGCAAGCTTGTCGGTCCGGAGTGCAGCTGAGTGTTTTGCTAACCTGTAGGGAACATCGGCGACACAGTTATACAGAAGTAGCTAAGAGTTATCAGAAATGTTGCTAAGTTGTTCGCTAGATGCTTTTAGGAAATAAAAGTCAAGAAGGGGGTCTGAAAAGTTGTTAGAAATAGCGACAAAGTTGCTAAGTTGGCAACGCTGTGTGGGAGGTGCGCTTGATTTGCAGCTCGGCGTAGCGCGGGGGAGGAGCAAATAATCGACTTGTATTGTTTTTATAATCGTTCAAAACCCATATCGTAATTGGGATTAAAATTCGATTAATTGAGCAGCCCTACTGTGTTTACATTGTTTTAATGTATTTTAGAGACTTTTTAACACGAACACATTTGTCCCTCATTCTCCTCCACCTCTTCGTGCGGTTGGCACCTCTAAATCCAAGTTTCCCGTCATTTCCGTCCACGAATAAAACTCTTGCTCTGTATCTTTGTGCTTCTTCAATCACGGATGAATAAACTTTCATATTTTCTGACTTTTTCTGTGATGCGTTCTTCAATCTGCTCCGTGTCTGCCGCTAGATATCTTCAGCTCTCTTTATTTGTTGAGTCGGCAATGGCGGTGCTGTTGACGTATTTTAAGGAAGCGGCGCCCTGACCAATCACAAGCTTACCCTCTCCGTCGCTTTCAATGGACAGTTAAAAAAGAGGGCATGTCTTCGTCACCCTCTGTGGGCCTGTCGGAGAGCCCTTGAGCCGAAGCAAAACGGCGCCACGTGTCTTCGTACCGACGCAGACGGAGAAGTATAAATTAGGCTTTAGACTCTATTAAAACCTGGATGCTGGGAACTTTCTACAGCTGCATGAAGACAAGACTGAGATCCTCATCTGTGCTCCAGACAAGCTGGTTCCCAAAGTCAGAGACTCTTTTGGTCAGCTTGCTTCTCACACCAAACCCTCTGTCAGGAATCTTGGTGTGACCTTTGACCCAGCTCTCACCCTGGATTCTCATGTCAGTTCTCTTGTTTGCTCTTCCTGCTTCCATCTCAGGAACATTGCTAAGCTGAGTCCCATTCTGTCCTGCTCTGAATTGGAGATTGTTCTCCACACCTTCATCTCCTCACGTTTAAGCCCTTTTTATAAGACACACCATGCCAGCAAATCAGCATAATCTTACTGCAACGTGTTTCTTATGAACGCGCTATGGCAGCATCACATTGCGGGAATTTTGGTGAATTTGTGCCGCCACACTTGATAGTAATATTGCGGTAATACTGCGGCTTCACCTGTCTTATAAACGCACATTCAGCCTTGGCACAACAGAAGCCTCTTTTATAAAACAATGCTGCCAATTTGCTGCAACGTCGATGCGGCATCACGGAGCCTAAGGTCGTTTATAAGAGCTCAGACCATGGCGGTAATGTTGCGCAATCATGTCAGTTTTATAAAAGATTACGCGATGGCGGCAAAAAGGAGGTATGGGGGCGATCTCTACGCTGTCGTGGACTTCCGTGTATTTTGGACATAACTTGCTTTTTGTTGCGATCGAAGCCGTGCTCCTTAAGTTTTTTCCCCAGTCAGCTACAGGTGTGTGTGCTCCACAGTCCCTGTGAGCTGTCAGATGATCTGAGCTGCAGATCTAACTGAGAGAAGCTCCCAGCTCTCTGCATCGCTCCAGTTTATCATCTCAGCTGATTCTGTTTACAAAAACTAAACTTATGGCCTTGTTTACTTTCATTTTCAACATAGTTCCCGGCCGGAGCTCGGCACTAATTCATCGCGTGGTCATGACACCTCCCTCTTTTGCGCCAAGGCTTAATGTGCGTTTACAAGACCGGCAATGCCGCAATATTACTACCAAGCGTGGCGGCACAAATGCCGCAAAATTCCCGCAACGTGTTTCTGATGAACACGCCATGGCGGCATCACGTTGCGGGAATTTTGCGGCATTCGTGCGTAATATTACGCTGATTTGCCTGCACGCACGGTGTGTCTTATAAAAGAGGCTAGAGGGTGGTGTCATGACAACGTGATGAATTAATGCCAAGCTCCAGCCGGGAACTATATCGAAAATGAAAGTAAACACGGGCATAAGTTTCATTTTGTAAACAGAACCAGCTGAGATGATAAACTGGAGTGATGTGGTGCTCCGGGAGCTTCTCTCCATTAGATATGCAGCTCAGATCATCTGACAGCTCACAGACGGTGGATGACACACACCTGTATCTGCTTGTAAAAATAAAAATTTAACGAGCGCGGCTTCGATTGCAATAAAAAGCAAGTTATGTCCAAGATAAACGGAAGTCCGCGACAGTGCAGAGACCGCCCTCATACCTCCTTTATGCCGCCATCGCGTAATCTTTTATAAAACGGACATTACCGCCACGGTCTGAGCTCTTATAAATGACCTTAGGCTCCCAGATGCTGCATCGGCATTGCGGCAAATTGGCGGCATTGTTTTAGACCAGTGGTACTCACTCCTGGTCCTGGAGAGCCGGTATCCAGCATGTTTTAGTTTTAACTCTGTTTCAACACACCTGATTCCAATCAGCAGGTGATTAACAGGCTTCTGAAGAGCTTGATGAGCTGCTGCACAGGTGATTCAACTGCTGAATTAGGTGTGTTGGAGCAGAGGAACAAGGAAAACATGCTGGATACCGGCTCTCCAGGACCAGGAGTGAGTACCACTGTTTTAGACTATTGCAACTGGCTTTTCACTTGTCTTAGCAAAATATAGCAACATCTGCTGGTGGAGTTGAGACTTGACACCCAAGTCATCATAAAAGCAAACGCCAGGGATAGGGAACCCTGGTCCTGGAGAGCCAATATCCAGCACGTTTTCGATGTTTTGATTCACCTGTTCAGCAGCTCATCGAGCTCTGCAGAAGCCTGTTAATCATCTGCTGATTAAAATCAGGTGTGTTGAAGTAGGGAAACCTCTAAAACGTGCTGGATAGCGGCTCTCCAGGACCAGGGTTCCCTATCCCTGGCGTAAACATTTAGAGTTGGCTCTAAAAGAGTCTTCACTTCTTACGGCATCTTTTTAAGACCACGTTTATTACTTAGTGCTGACACTCAAGTCTGCACACTTCATTCTCCCCTACAACACAAATGAGTCGAGACCAGTGGACTAACATCTACCTGTAGAGTTCTGCTCAACCAGCATCAAAACACGAAGAACAGGAAAAAAGCGGATAGAGTAGCACTCGCTCAGGTAGCTAGCGGAAACCAGTTTTTCTAGTTTTAATTCACACATTTCAGGACCTTTACCTATGTGGAGCAAACCTTACTCTACATGTATGTACAACCGAAGCTAATCTACAGCTCTGTGGACTCTCAAATGTGTCTTTTGAAGAGATTATTAAAAGCTAATTCTGTCCGAACAGCTAGCTAGCTAACATAAACAAATAACAAAGGGGGAGCGCTAGCTTCAAGATCCACAAAGGCCTCGAAACACTTCAAAGTCACTCACCAAGTCCCGTGTGTCTTCCATCAGCCCCTCATATAGACCAGGTTTAAGTCCACTCAGCTCTCACCACGAATTAAACTCCCACGATATGGATCCGAGTCGTTAAAAATCTTAAATGGGTTGTAGGATATCAACAAATTACTCCGCTGCTGCTGCGCATGCGCGAGTGTAACCTACTTTCACGTGATTGGTCAATCCCACCGACACAGATAATAACGGAGGTCATCGACCATAGCAAAACAAACAGTGGAACTCCTCGCTCCCACTCTCTCTCTCTCACTCACACACACACACGTGTGCATTTATGTTTTATGAAACCACTATGACTTGGTGGTGGTTGATGGGGACACACATTTCCTCATAAACAGGTAATCTGGTGAACACAAAAAGTATGTCAAAATGTTTTATTTTCCCCTTGGAAGAACATTGTCACTTAAAAAATAACAAAACCCTATCAGAACATGCATTCATCTATGACATTTGACAGGCTTATGAGACCATGACAACATGGTGGTTTGTATCCCACACACACACCTGATTTCTTTGCATCTGGTGAACACAAAAAGTATGTCAAAATGTTTTATTTTACACATGGAAGAAAAGTCTCAGTTCAAAAATAAAAAAAAACCTATCAGAAAATACATACATTCATCTATGACATTTTAAGGGCATTATGAGACCCTGGTGGTCTGTATACCACACACACTAGATGTGGTTTACGAAACCAATTTTAAATTGGCCAGAAAACCAAAAGAAAGTTTAAGTTGCTGAAATAACTAAATCAAATGATAATAGCAGTTACACAGTTAGTAATAATCTATTAACAATGCTTACTTGTCATATCATCAAAAATGGTCTCATAAACCGACTGGTCTCATAATGCTGGTGTGTAACCTGACAAATCGGGCTCGCAAACCATAAATACACACACACACACTCTTACACCACCTGTTTATTTGTGTTTATTAGGAACTTCATTTAGAAATCTGAAGCGGCATTAAAGGAAAACAGCCAGTCTGGGAAGGAAACAAGTTTATTATAACACACTAATACACTGTTGTGGAACAAAGTATCTGGTTATACATTAGATGTCACATAAAACTTGTAGTATAACGGAATCTGGACCACTTCTATAATTATACTTTCATTTCCAAAATACTCTATCCTGTGCTGATGATTTTTTTCTGACTATTATAAAGAAAACACACCAGCAGCAAGCTGGTTCCAATAATGCTAACATCTTTTTAACAAACATTTAGATTAACATTTCTTTGAAGCAGCGTCAAATGGAAAATAACTGCAGAAAGGCAAAACAAAAGAGGGATAGTGCTGAAGGAACTGTGGGCCTGTCCCTGAGGAGGAAAAGCTCCATGAGTTTGGGTCAAGCTATGAACTTCTCTTCATGTCATCTGAACCGGAGCTGAGTAGTGGATGGAGAGCTCTGCAGAAGACATAAACATTAATGTTAGCAGATAACAGCGTAATCACTCACCAAGACCAGGAACCTTACCTGATAGGTCTCAGAGCAGCTTATCCTCTACAATGTCATCAACGCTTTCTGAGATGGAGGCACCTTCTTCTGAGGGACAGAGAGGAATAAGGTCAGTAACCACTCCATCCTGAAGAACTACAAGATTTATCAGATACCAGAAGAGTGTGAGGGTTTATATTGTAGTCTTTTCTCAATGGACAGGAACCTGTCTCAAAATAATCATTTAAACACAGCCAGTGTTATACGCAACATGATTGAAGTATTTGTCCTTCAGGATATCTGGAGATATCCATCCATCTTCTTTTTTTTCCCCCATGTCCTGTTTGGCTGTATAGCAAACAGAATTGATGTCTGAGTTCCAAAAACAAGCCTTACAGTTTTATTTTCACAGGTGGATCGTTATAGATTCAGCTATAACACCCCGTCTCAGAGCGCGGGGACCCCAGAGACACTGCCACTGGAGCAGCCCCAACCCCCCTCCCGATGGGCGCAGAGGCTCTCCCCAGGGGGGCCAACCAGCAGCTGTGCCAGAGGCCCAGGAGATGACGACGGCAAGCCCCCAGCCCAGCCTGAAGTCACCCACCCGAAGGCAGACTGAGCTCGGAACTCAGCAGCCCGTGATCCAAGGGCGCCCAACCCCGCCAGAGATCCGCCAGAGCCCAGAGTCCTCCAAGCAGCCACCAGGAGCTAGCTGACAGCTGCAAAAAAAAAAACTTCAGCCCCATATACGAGTGCTGCAAATATGCAGGCAGACCGAGGTATAACCCACCAGCAGGAATTGAGTTGGGGGGAGGGTAGGTCAAGATGTTATAGCATCACAAGATGTCCCAGGAGAGGGGAGGAGTCCAAACTCTAAACTGACACATAGGCAGTCACACAGAAACACAGTCACACACTCCCACCCTCTTACTCACTCAAAAATACATTCAACCTAGACACACAAGAATGCATGTAATACACCCACTCACACTCCCCATACACACCCTACACACTCTGGTCTGAGACAGATGCACACAGGGCACAACCACTACCGGACTCAGAGATGGTCCTGTTCTAACTGGGGTAATTATGAGCAGGCAACCCCGCCCAGCGCAGAGCAAAGTGACCCACCACCCCAGACCCCGACCAGACAGCCAGCACCCACTCCTAGTCTCCATCCCCAGGCAGCAAACCGAGAACAGTGGTGTGGGAAGACCCATAGTCTCCCTCCGCCTGCTCTAATGTGGTGTTGATGCGTGTTGTTAGAGTGCATTTTGTGATTGGGGGGGATGGGGCAGCGCAGACATCATCCGGCCTACACCATCTGGTGTCAGCATACAACCCCAATTCCCCCCCAGAACCGTCGGTGTCTAGGTGCAGCTTAAAATTGGAAGTGGGCACCGGCACCCTAGGAGAGGGTGAGTGATCCCCCTCTACAGGTGCCGTCGAGTGTGTGCCCCGCTCCAAGGCCCTAAGTCTGAAGCTGCATGAAATGTCGTTGATGGAAGTGTTTAATATGCAAATTAAAATTGGGGAGCAGGCCGCCACGGGACTGCGGAGATGGGAATCATACCCGCACCCACAGAACTAGCCCTTACCCCAAGGCCCTATGTGTATGTGTGTGTGGTGATGTGATGTGATGGAGCAGGAGGAGGGCAATGTCTGAGGATGGGGAGGAAAGACTGGGGGCCCTAAGCCCTCCCAGGGAGCCAGCTCCCCCGCTGACCCCAATAAGCACCCCCGTTCCCAGATACCACCCGGGGCAAGGAGACCCCAGCCCATGTGGTCAGGGCCCACCGCAGCAGCGTCAGATAGCCCCACGGAGACCCGAGGTCGCCCATTCAGCCCCACCCCAGCAGAATATCTACTCCCACCCTAACATTAGATCAACATCCAGACTACACAAGACATTAGACACCCAGGCAGAGTTGAGTCCTCCTCTTCCCGGAGATCCCCCTCCACCACGATGGAGTAGAAGTGTTTCTGCCATTTGAGGACGTACCAAGGTCCACCTGAGGCCCCTGAGTTAGGGCCAGGCTCTGCCGCATGCACCTGTCCTTGCCCCCTGCAGCATGCAAGCAAGGACCCAGTCTCCCCAGGCCCAGCCCAGACCCCTGACCAGGGACGAGCGCCCCCAGACCCCAGGCCACCGGGTCCTCACCCAAACCCACCCAAGAGTGATATGGCTATCAGGCAGTGGCCTGTGACCCCCGTCAAGACCTCCCAAGGCCCCACACACGGCCGCCAGAAGGACACCCCCCAAGGTCACCCAAGCACCCCCAGAATGGGGCGGCATCCCCCCAGCACCAGACCCCCCAATGAACCCACTCCTAGGGAACCCTAAGATGCTCCAAACTCAGATCCTCCCCCACTCAACCACAGCATCCTTCAGGACAAAGTCAATGACCCCTCATCATTGCTATGTGATGGAATCAATCAAAGGAGCCCAGAGAGATTGATTTGATGTGGAGGCAGAGGCTGTCTCAAGTGTAATATGGTCTAACAAAAGATTTCTATACTGGTTAATGCAAAGATTATTTTATTTTTCCAGTTTATGAGGATAGCTTTCTTAGCGATACATATGGCAGTCAGAACCACGTGAACCGAGTTAGTTTCTATGCAGAAGTCGTCCAGGTTTCCCAGCAAGCACAGTGAGGGGAAAATTGGGATATCACATTTCAGACACTTTGACAGGTCTTCATATACTCTGCACCAGAGTCCCTGAACTGGTGGGAAAGACCACAGTGCATGGATATAATTATCTGGAGTGTTGTCCGTGCAGTGTGTACAGGTGTCAGACGGCACAAACCCCATTCTGAACATCTGATGACCTGTATAATGTACTCTGTGCAGAAATTTGTATTGAATTAATTGTAAATTGGGGTTCTTGGTCATTTTAAAGATTTTTAAATGAGTCTGGGACCAGAAATCCATCCATTTTCAATAATTTATCCAGGGTCGGGTAGTGGGGGCAGCAGCGTAAGCAGAGAGACCCAGAGTTCCCTCTCCCCAGCCACTTGGGCCAGCTCCTCCAGGGAATTCCAAGGCATTCCCTAGCCAGCTGAGAAACATAGTCCTCCAGCGTGTCCTGGGTCTTCCTTTGGTTCTCCTTCTGGTTGGACATGCCCGGAAAACCTCACCAGGAAGGCTTCCAGGAGGCATCCTGACCAGATGCCCGAGCCAACTCACCTGGCTCCTCTCAATGTGGAGGAGCAGCGGGTCTACTCCGTGCCCCTCCCAGATAACTGAGCTTTTCACCCTATATCTAAGGGAAAGCCCAGACACCCTGCAGAAAAAACGTATTAAGTTCTATGGGACTGTACAGCATATCTGAGGTTAGCGCTTAGCATGCTCAAGCCATGTTGGTTAGAGCGTACACCACCTTGCCTGGAAAAGGAAAAACACTCCCAAAACAGGTTGAAGTTATCAATGAAACCTCTTTAACAACTCGATCTTGGCTGAGCAAAATGATGCCACAGACCTCTCAAAAGGAGAATACTGGAGTACCTAAATGAAAAGTATAGAGACCCACCAACACAAGAAATGCTCGACATGGCCACTGCCCTGGACCCAAAATTCAAACTGAGATATGTCAGTGAGGTCAGCCAAGAGTCAATCAAAGCCAGACTGACAATGGAAATGAAGACCATCACGGTAAATGTAAAGATCATAAACATCAAATTAATATTAATACAAAATTAAACACATTTGACAGTATACAAATACCGGTAAGTGAATAGTTACAATAACTGTAATATTTATTTATTTATATTATTCATAATTTTAGGATTGGATTTTAGAATGCCAAACCAGAGACAGATAAAACAGGTTCCTCATTGTGTGATGTCATTTTATGTTTGTCCCTTAAATAATAATAATAATGAATTCTATTTGTTTTTAAAAAGGGGGGCCGCAGGGTGTGTTCCAACTACAAGGGGATCACACTCCTGAGCCTCCCTGGTAAGGTCTACTCAGGGGTTCTGGAGAGGAGGCTCCATCGGATACAGGAGGAGCAATGTGGTTTTCGTCCTGGCCGTGGAACACTGGACCAGCTCTATACCCTTGGGGGGGTCCTGGAGGGTGCGTGGGAGTTTGCCCAACCAATCTACATGTGTTTTGTGGATTTGGAGAAGGCGTTCGACCGCGTCCCTCGGGGGGCCCTGTGGGGGGTACTCTGGGAGTATGGGGTACCAGTCCCCTTGATACGGGCTGTTAGGTCCCTGTACGACCAGTGTCAGAGCTTGGTCCGCATTGCCGGCAGTAAGTCGGGCTCGTTTCCGGTGAGAGTTGGACTCCGCCAAGGCTGCCTTTTGTCACCGAATCTGTTCATAACTTTTATGGACAAAATTTCTAGGTGCAGCCAAGGTGGTGAGGGGATCCGTTTTGGTGGCCTAAGGATCAGGTCTCTGCTTTTTGCAGATGATGTGGTCCTGTTGGCTTCATCAGAACGTGATCTTCGGCTTTCGCTGGAGCAGTTCGCAGCTGGGTGTGAAGCAGCTGGGATGAGAATCAGCTCCTTTAAATCCGAGACCATGGTCTTGAGTCGGAAAAGGGTAGAATGCCTTCTCCAGGTCAGGGACGAGGTCCTGCCCCAAGTGGAGGAGTTCAAGTATCTCGGGTTCTTGTTCACGAGTGAGGGAAGGGTGGAGCGACAGGCGGAATGGTGCTGCGTCTGCAGTGATGGGGGCGTTGTACCGGTCTGTCGTGGTGAAGAGAGAGCTGAGCCGAAAGGCGAAGCTCTCAATTTACCGGTCGATCTACGTTCCTACCCTCACCTATGGTCACGAGCTTTGGGTAGTGACCGAAAGAACGAGATCGCGGATACAAGCGGCCAAAATGAGTTTTCTTCGCAGGGTGGCTGGACTCTCCCTTAGCGATAGGGTGAGAAGCTTGGTCATCCGGGAGGGGCTCGGAGTAGACCCGATGCTCCTCCACATCGAGAACAGCCAGTTGAGGTGGCTCGGGCATCTGATTAGGATGCCTCCTGGACGCCTCCCTGGTGAAGTTTTCCGGGCACGTCCAACCGGGAGGAGACCCAAAGGAAGACCCAGGACACGCTGGAGAGATTATGTCTCTCGGCTGGCCAGGGAACGCCTTGGGATTCCCCCAGAGGAGCTGGCCCAAGTGGCTGGGGAGAGGGAGGTCTGGGCTTCCCTCCTTAAGCTGCTGCCCCCGCGACCCGACTCCGGATAAGCGGAAAAAAATGGATGGATGGAATTCTATTTGTAATGCACTTTATATTTTAGCAATCTCAAAGTGCTACAAGGTTTATAAAATGTACTTAACAAAAGGCTTCCCTGAAAAGATAAATCTTAAGATTCCATTTAAAGGCATCTACAGTTTGTGGGGCTCTCAGGTGGACGGGTAAGGCATTCCACAGCCTCGGAGCAGCAGATGAAAAGGCCCGATCACCCACGCTGCGGAGTTTGGTTCTGGGGATTTGAAGTGTATTTGTTGTTGCAGACCGGAGAATACGATTTGTCGGGAAGGTGAGGAGTTCCTTTAAATAGGAGGGAGCATGACCATGAATGCACTGATAAGAAATTAGAGAAACTTTGTATTTGATTCTGAGTGAAACTGGGAGCCAATGAAAATCTTTCAAAATGGGGGTGATATGTTCATACTTGCGCACCCTCATCAGGGCCCTCATTTATCAACCGTACTTACGAACAGATCTGTGCGTATTTTGTGCTTGGGAACGATTTTGCACATTGTGTGGTATTTACCAATTTGTCCTTGTGCGTGAAAACAGCTCTGACCATGCGTAGGAACAGCATCTAGTGGCAGAACGAGGGAACAGCAATTCTGAAGGTCTCAGTGATCCACGCGTGTTCCTCATCCACTATTTATTTTACCCAATAAATAATTATTTCGGTGGATAATCAGCTGTATCACATTATTGGTGCTAAGACATCCGTGACCCACGGGAATCTGACATTGTAGAACGGCTGATTTCGTGTTATTTTGTAATCACAATGTTTACTCTTCCCATTTTTATGATTTTTTAAATAATTTTGAATTTATTTATTTATTATGTTTTAATTGAATTTAATTATTTTGTCCTTGTGAAGCGCCTCGTGATTTTTCTTGAGATGCGCTATACAAAAGATCGTTTCTTATTCTTCCGATTCCAGTCCAGATTCTATTTTACAAATAAAAATGCCATTCAGAACCTCCTCTGCTCCCCGATCATACACGCGTTGTCAAGTGTCCAGTGTTTCGATCTCGCTGTCAATAAAGTTTATCTTTTTTTCCGGGAAGAACCCAGGGAATCCCCTCCCGATCAGAAGACGTAGTGTGACCAAATATGGTTAATTGATGGCGTTTCTGTATGTAAATGACGGTACACGGACACGCGCGCCTGCATATGCACAGGTGGGATTTATCATCAGACGATTGCGGAGGAACATGCGTACGAGAGGCCACCGCATGTTTCATAAATCAGGACATTGACTGTTCGTACACACATTCTAAATTTCATCCGTAGGAGGGAATATAGGAACGTTTCTACGAACGTTTGATAAATGAGGCCCCTGGATCCTGGCAGCACTGTTCTGGATGTATTGCAGTCTCTGAATGCTTTTTTCAGGCATCCCGATGAGGATCGCATTACAGTAGTCTAGTCTGGAAGAGACAAAGGCGTGGACAAACTTCTCTGCATCTGTCAGACTTAGCATTGGACGTAGTTTGGCAATGTTCCTAAGATGGTAAAAGGACATCTTACACAGGTGTTTGATATGGGTGTCAAAGGTGAGTTGTGAGTCCATCTTGACACCCAAGTTGGTGACAGTTGTGGATAGGGATATGTTTTGGCCAGAGAAAGTGATGCTGGTTATGGTGGAAGAGCAGAGCTGATGTGGTGTGCCAACTAGAATAGCTTCTGTCTTAGACCTGTTTAACTGAAGAAAGTTGAGCTTCACCCATGCCTCTATGTCCTCCAGACAAGTCTTTATTGTAGATGTTAGCACAGGAGCAGAGAAGGTGGTTGGTGTCCTGAGGTAAAGCTGAGTAACGTCTGCGTAACAGTGGAAAGATATGCCATGTCTGCTAATGATATTTCCTAGGGGAAGCATGTAGATGGAGAATAAAGTGGGGCACAGAACAGAGCCCTGAGGGACACCACAGGTGACTTCATGGGTGTGCGATTTTGTTTGGCCCAGGGCAACATGTTCTGTTCTACCAGTTAGGTGTGAGGAGAACCAGGCAAGGGCATTTTCTGAAAGGCCAATAGTGTACTGCAAGCGGTGAAGGAGAATGTTATGGTCAACTGTATCAAAAGCAGCTGTTAAGTCCAGTAGGATCTGTAGAGATGGGGATCCAGTATCTGCTGCCATTAGGGGGTCATTTGTGACCCTAACCAAGGCTGTTTCTGTGCTATGGCCAGTGCGGTATCCAGACTGAAACTTTTCAAACATGTTATTGGTCTTAAGGTGGTTATGAAGTAGATCTGCAACAATTTTTTCCAGAACCTTTGATAGAAATGGGAGATTTGAAATGGGTCTTTAGTTGGAGAGAACTCCTGGATCCAGAGTGGGTTTTTTCAGTAATGGTCTGATGACAGCAGTATTTAAAACAGATGGAACATTGCTAGCCAATAAGGAATGGTTTATTATCTTGGTGATAAGTGGAGAAATGGCAGAGATGTTGATCTTCAGCAGGGCTGTAGGTAAAGGGTCCAAGGCACAGGAGGACGGATTCATGTTTCTCATGACATCCTCCACCTCTTTCCCTTAAAGGAGGCTGCAGCGATGGAGACACCTGTTGGTGACACTGAGGTTGCTGATACTGGTGCATCACACCAAAAGAAGAGGAAGAAGGGCCTAAGCAGCTTCTTCAAGGTCCCTGACAGCACAGTTTAAAAGTTATTACTTTCAGTGTTTCATTTTGTTTTTGTTGAGGCATCCAACTTAAACGTACATATCTCAAAGTCAGTTTGATATAATAGTGCATTGTGCAGCTATACAACTTGCCTTCATGTTTGCAGGACAGTAGACTCTAGATATCAGATCCATCACTGATGAGACTGTCTGCACCAGAGGCTCCAGAGGGCTGTGATTCATTCAAATCCAATAACCCAATAACATACCGTCCAACAAGCTACAATCTAATTCACTTCCCCTCTGTTTACTGAGGTGCACCAGGCCATGAAGTGTAGACAACATATTGAGCACAGCATGAGCTAGATGCCTGACACGCATCCAGCTGTGAGAGCAGCATTTGACCGCCTACACCAGGTCTACGAGTGTTGCTATCCAGCATGTTGAAGTTGTTTCCTTGCTCCATTACACCTGATTCAATGGGTGAACAACCTGTTAATCAGGACATCAAGCTCTGCAAAAGACTGTAAATCACCGACCGATTAAAATCAGGTGTGTTTGAACAGGGAAACAACTAAAACATGCTGGATAGCGGCTCTCAAGGACCAGGATAGAATATCCCTGGCCTCCACTTATCTCACTCTGACAGTTGATCCCAGATTTAAGGCTCAACCCCCTTCATGAAAGAGATAAACTCTTTACTCCCTGATTGTCAAGACTTCACCCAGGGTCATGCACCGGTTGACCCATAAGGAAGACACTGCTGTGGGTTAAGCAGTCGGTTGATGCCATGTTCCATGTCTGATCATCATGGAAATAAGATTTAATTACAACATACAAGTCAGAGCTCACCTCCGGTCAGAGTGTCTACTCACCTGATAAACTGATACAGGAGACGCTGAGCTCTGAAGATGTCCCTTTAACAGCATCCTGCCAGACAACAGTTGAGATGAGATGGAAGAGTTATCTGGTACAACTCATGTGATGATAAGCATTTTAAAAGGGTTTAAAACAGTTACAACCACCTCCACAGGTACTCAGAGGTATCCATTCAGATCTTTAATGTTTGGTCTACGTGAAAGAACACAGCAAAAAATCTGAGTCAAATAAAATACCTGTAAACAATACAGTTCTTATATAATCACATAAGAGGGTGCTAAACTGTCATTAGTAGGTTTTTCAGTGTGAATGGTGTTTGATTGTTGAGTTGATTGTTTTTACTGCTGGCTGCATATCAAGTTGCCCCACGGGGACAATAAATGATCCTTGATCCTTAATTACACTTACGGGTCTTCATGTTCAGCTCGTTTCAATCTAGATCAATGTTCGGTTTTAATGAAATAACTAAAATACAAACAACCTAGTAACATAAAAACATCTTTAACAACTGAGAAGAGCTGTTTCAGTAGAATGAGCTCTACAGAAACCTGACTGGAAACCATCGTAGATGTTATGTTCATCAAGAGCAGCTGGGAGTTGTTTAGCCACAACCTTTTCCAAGATCTTGGAAATGAACATTAATTTAGAGATGGGTCTGAAGCTGCTATGGAGAGATGGATCAAAAAAAAAATTTTTTTAAAGGTGTGGTTCACTGAAAACCCATGTTTTAATGATCATTTCTGATTCTAATGGGTCACTCTGAGTGTTTCATGCAGGCTGAACATGAAAATAGTCTCCTCCACCTATCTCCTGCATTAGCTTCTGATAGAAAATAGATGGTGAAACTCTAGGATTAGAAAAGCCTGACAGATCTAGAGATAGAGTTCTGATGAGAATTAAAAAGAGAGACCACATCTCTCCTGTTTTAGCTTCCCTACATTGGCTGCCTGTTAAATTCAGAATAGATTTTAAGATCCTCCATCTCACATATAAAGCTCTTAATAAAAAAGCTCCATCATACATCAGTGATCTGATTGTTCCATATGTTCCTAACAGAGCACTTGGCTCTCAGACTGCAGGTTTACTGGTGGTTCCTAGAATATCCAAAAGTAGGATGGGAAGCAGATCTTTTAGCTATCAGGCTCCTCTACTGTGGAACCAGCTCCCAGCTTTAGTCCGTGAGGCAGACACCTTGTCTACTTTTAAGACTAGGCTCAAAACTTTTCTATTTGATAGGGCTTATGGTTAAATTCTGATGTTAGCCCAGGTTTAGACGAGTGGGGAGCAGAGGGAGGTGGAGTGTACAGCGGGGACTACAGTCGTTAAAGACTTTTCTCCCTGGCCCTGCCTCCCACATGCCTCCATCTGAAAGGCTAGGTTATCCTGAGTTATCTCTGTAGTTATGCTGCTATAGGCTTAGACTGCTGGAGGACATACTGACCACTTTCCACACTCTGCTACTCTCTTCTACCACCACTCTATAATTGCATTATTTCCTGTTATTTCAGCTGTTAACTTTATTTTCTCTCTAAGTGTTTTTCTCCCCAGAAGAAGCTACACTGGCGTTCTGCTGAGCTGTGGTGGCCTCATGGAGGGGGCATCGGCTGGCACACTGCTGCCAACCACTGAACATTCTCCCTCTCCTGATATTACATCTCACTTTCTTTAACATAGAATGTGCTACTATTAGTTCACCTATTGAATTAATTATAGATTCACTCAGATAAAGACAATAAAGTTTCTCTTACTAAATAGAACTTCTACTAAGAAAACACAGTGTAGCCATAGAAACACTACTTGATGTGTGTGTGTGTGTGTGTGTGTGTGTGTGTGTGTGTGTGTGTGTGTGTGTGGGTGTGGGGTGTGCCTGTGCCTGTGCCTGCTCTGTCTTCTCAACCCCCAGTGAGTCGTAGCGGATGGCTGCTCATACTGAGCCAGGATCCTCTGGAGGTTTCTTCCTGTTAAAAGGGAGTTTTCCTTCCCACTGTTGCTACATGCTTGCTTAGTATGAGGATTGTATCAACACACAGTCAGTGTCTTGATGCAATCTGCTGGGTTCCTTATATAGGAAACTTTTTTACTTATTGGCTTAATGAACTGAACTGTATTGGAATGTTTACTTTGTGAAGTGCCTTGAGACGACTCTTGTCGTGATTTGGCGCTAAATAAACTGAATTGAATTGAATCTACGTCACACTGTCACTTAACATTCATGGACTCACCCATCTTGACTCACGACGGGGAAGGCTGTTGTTGGTTTAGCGTCCAGGAAACAGCAGAGAACGTGTGGGCTAGTAGAAGCTAACCGTTAGCATTAGCAACTCCACCACACAGCAGAACTCCTCCAGGCTTGTGTTATTTGTGGAGATAAAACATCAACGTTGCAGAGCAAACAGAGTCAGTGGTAGAGTCGTGTTGCTGTTAGCCAATCAGAGGAGAGATGTGCACATATCAGAAAGTAAGACCCCAGAATCTGTCATCTGAAGCTCAGCTGAGATGTGGCTCACTTCCAGTTCCGAAAATGGTGCAGTGCTCGTGAAAGTGAGTAGTCAGAGAAATAGGGTCAGTATCAGAGGGTAAAGGTGGATTGAAAGCAGCAGAACATTTGCTAGCTCTGCTCTGATTAAGAAAACAAGAACTAACCAAATGGCGAGCAGAAGGTGGGACGCAGAAGCTGACAAGTTGAAGAAAAAATTATTATTATTGTTAGTGTTATTGTTGTTGGTATATTACAGAAATGATTCATATATGTTCTTAGTAGTAGTAATATATATTATATATATTATATATAGTAATTATTCTATGTATGTAATGATCCTGAGGTGTACATTAAATATGCCCATGGTTTATTTTGATGTAGTTTAGTTTTCAGTGGCAAGGGGGTGGGATTGAATAAGCACTGGCTTCTTCCCACTCCCTTTGGGCTAAGATTTTTTTTCTTTTATTTGTATATATCTTTTCTTTTTTTAATGTGTTTTTTTTTGTTAAATGATGTCTTGTGTTCAAATAAACGTTTCAATCAATCAATCAAAAAATGCAGTGGTGATCTGAGATATAAATGTCCTTGGGACAAACACTGTCAACAACATTTGAACTCAGGGTAGAAACAAGGTCCAGAGTATGCCCCGTGGAGGGTTGACCCTTGTCTCTGATGCTGTTTGAGGTCTCAAGGATCTTAAGCTGTAGTCCTGAAGAGGAAGAGGTGTGGTCTTGGAGTCTCAGAATCTCATCTCAACTTTCTGCACATGATGTGGTTCTGTTGGAGTCTTCATGCCACAACTTTCAGCTACACTGGGGCTGTTCAAAGTTGAGCATGAGGCATCCAGAATAAGAGTCAGCTCCTGCTAGTCTGAGGTCCTGATTCTTGTTCAGGAGAAGTTAAAATGAGTGATGTTGCAATCACATCTTTTGTCCCCAGTCCAAGACTCACTTTTCTCTGCACAACACCTGAAAGCTGGGTGTGTAAAATAGTAGAGACTCATACTGCAGCAGACTGCAAACTAGGCCTAACTAAGATGTTAGTCTGTGTGAGAAGGGTCACATCATCGGCATGCATCAAGCAGAGAAAACATCTAAGGAGATTGCAGAAACGACTGAAATTGTCCAATACATCCTTTGACTGCCTGCCCAACCATTTGGTTTAGCATACTTTGAGTCACTATGTTTAATGGATGTGAGTACCTAACTTAATTCAACCTCATGGAGCCATCTCACAGACATCTAGCAGAGGTTCCAAATTATGAACTCAGTTTTGCAGATGATTGCTATGAAAGCTATTTTGATGTTTTCCTGGATGAAGATGCTGCCTCAACAATCAGATCTATACAGATGTCTTGAAAGAAGAGCAAAAACAGGAAACACATCAGAAAAACCAGTTCCCTTGAAGGAACCAGAGGATACACTGGGACCATCTTCCTCATCAATTAAATAAAAGGTACAAAAATAATGAAGAGGCATAAGGACATTGAAGAATTCCAAGATTCTGGCGCAACATTTGATCCACCTGAGGTTACGCAGTCCAGATTACAGTACTTCAAAATGCTTTTCAGAATTAGAAGGGTTTTATTGCCATATGTGCGAGAAATCACAACATTAGGAAATTGCTGCGGTACTTGGTGCAGTTTCCCATTGACTTCGTTTTGACCAGTCTCATGAGCTTAAGTCAATGACTTCTTGTTATGTTCTTCCTGTGTTCATTTTTCATCTCCATTGGTTTTTCTTGTTTTAACACAGTATTATGATGTTTCATTTACCTTTAATTACTGACGGTTTCGGCGACTACTGTCGCCATCTTCAGAGTCACGCCGACTTGACGGCGTCACTTCCGCTGTTTATTTAAGTCAATGACGCGAGACTTGTTTTTGAAGTTTTAAGTATTTACTAGGGTTGGGCGATATGTATAATTTGTTCAACCTCCAATCGTCAGCCCATTAAATGACAATGGGTGATACATTCGCGCATGTGACTCTGAGCAACATAATCATGCACGGACTGATTTGCAAACACAGAAAAAGCGCATGCGTTCTGAGCTAAACCCTCTGAGGATGACTACAGTGTTTGAGGTAATCTGTTTCCATATAAGTTTTGGGTTCAGTCACCTTGTGTGATTTTACAGTGTAGGAACGAATGCCTTGTAAGTCATACTTGGGGGACAAAAATGCCCAGAAGCACAGAGAATTCAGCTGGAGGAAAAAGTAGCTTCAGACGGCAGGATCTGGAGTCTTACTTCCTGATATGTGGACATCTCTCCTCTGATTGGCTAACAGCAACACGACTGTATCACTGACTCTGTTTGCTCTGCAACGTTGATGTTTATCTCCACAAATAACACAAGCCTGGAGGAGTTCTGATGTGTGATGGAGTTGCTAATGCTAACGGTTAGCTTCTACTAGCCCAGACGTTCTCTGCTGTTTCCTGGATGCTAAACCAACAACAGCCTTCCCCGTCATGAGTCAAGATGGTGAGTCCATGAATGTTAAGTGACAGTGTGACGTAGATCTGTCAGGCTTTTCTAATCCTAGCGTTTCACCTAGAGTCTATTTTCTATCAGAGCTAATGCAGGACATAGGTGGAGGAGACTATTTTCATGTTCAGCCTGCATGAAACACTCAGAGTGACCCATTAGAATCAGAAATGATCATTAAAACATGTTTTCTCAGTGAACCACACCTTTAAGCAATTTACAATAAATGGATGGATGGATGCTGGTAGGCTACTTCTGGTTGTCCTGGCATGAAAAGTGGAGTTAATGTGACTAAATGGTGGCTGTCCATTAGGAGGTATACATCTGAACAAGCCTCC
The DNA here is from genome assembly GCA_006937985.1 of Aphyosemion australe. Lineage (NCBI taxonomy): Eukaryota > Metazoa > Chordata > Actinopteri > Cyprinodontiformes > Nothobranchiidae > Aphyosemion > Aphyosemion australe. The sequence goes on along the minus strand of SSNS01000049.1, from coordinate 2,811,642 downwards.
TCGTCTCAAAGTCCTCTGATGATCTCCTTGTCTCATGAAACCCTCTCAAATGAGCTCCAACATTTAAATCCCATCCCAAAAAAGGAGTTCTAGACACTCACCAACATTCTTTGTAGGTTACTCAGATGGTCCTCTTCTGCTCTTCCATTCAGATCTTCCTGAAATCTGACAGCATGGCCCAGTCGTATGAGCTCCTCGCCAATGTCCACAGTCTGTGGTGGACAGGGTTGGTGTTTTTTGTGATTTTAATAGAATAGAAGAAGACATGTGAAACCATATAGGTAAAAGTAGTCTTACTGTTCCCTCACTGTAGTCGTACAACCTGACACTAGGCCAGGAGGACACCTCAGAGTGGGAGTAACTGTAGAGTTTAGCTTGAAGGGGTCTCCAATGGGCACAATGTATCAGCCGCTCAAAGTCATCCAGAGCTGCTTCAGTCCAGACCTCTCCTGAGACACCATCAACAAATGTCCAGTTAACCCACAGGGTCCAGAATCAACCTCTAATGACCACACACCCACTGGAGTCAACTGTTGGCCAAATACCTCTTCAACAGATTTCAATCAAACTCATGGGAACTCTTAACTAGATAAATGTCTACAGCTGATTCACTTTGAGTTGATTCAATACAAGATGTCCACCACAACCAAATGATATTAGATAACACAAAATAAAGTCTAACTCAGCTTTCCTGTTTCAGCATCAGCTAAAACCTCTGGAATGAGGAGATACAGACTCCTTCAAGGATGCAACATTAATCATTCCAGCAGATTATGTAAAGTCTATCTTGCCAGATGTGTCAGTGAGATAAAATGATGGGTAAGGTTTTACCTTTAGGCCTCACTCCAGCCAGGCTGCACTCAATAGCTTGAAATGGTAAACTGAGGAAATCGCTCCTGGAATTAGAACAAAGCAAATGCATAAAATGAATTGTCATATTGCAGACAGATGTGTGCACAACTGTGCTGCCAATCCAACAGCGTTTCTCTGTGAGGCTGCAGCCACCACCATACTGGGTGTAGCTTCCTGCTTTGGTCTGTAGCTCCACCTGATTCAGATTCATGCAGAAGTCATTAACAGACATCTGCATAAATCTGAATCAGGTGGAGCTACAGACCAAAGCAAAAAGCTAAACTGACTGGCAAAAAAGAAAGGGTGTTTACCAATTGGAACCTCACCTTGATGCCTTGGTCCCGCCCCGGTTGCCTAGGAAATACGTCATCAGGAACTGCCAAGGCGTGTTCCAATCGGTTCCAATGTTCATGTGCTAGCAGGGCATCTGTGCTCTGTTTGTTAGCCATTTAGCTAATTAGCCTTTTCACCAGCCCCGCCCCCAGAACGGCTATTGTCCAATCACACATCATAGCAACCGTTACTATCTGACAACTCCAAACAAAATGATGAAGCTAAGCCTAATTTACTACTAAGCATTAGCCTCGATAGTAGTCGTGTCCCCTTCGTTTCCCTTCAGAACCTCCTCATCGAGCTCAACCAGCAATAGCATGAGTGCTCCCCCTGCCCGCGGCTGGGCAGAGGTCCGCCTCCCAGACTATCCAAGACCCTTTATAAGACACACCGTGCCGGCAAATCAGCGTAATATTACCTCAACCGTGTGTCTTATAAACGCACATTAAGCCTTGGTGCAACAGCTGGTGGTGTCAAGATCACGTGAACGGCCGGGAACTATACGAAACAAGTAACTTTAAGTGTTACACAAACTGAGGTGAGCTGAAGAAGGGAGTACAGATTACTGAAGCAACATGACGAGAGAGAGCTACAAATACAGAGGCCTCAGTCACTGTCGTGTGTGCGCGGAGCAGCACAGCTGCCTCCCGGCGCGGCAGAGATGGTTTTGTCTGTAGGGAGGGGCAGGCGCTCTGTGTGACTGGCCAATCACAGAGCGTAAAGACAGTCAGTTACCCAATGAGGATTCTCCTTCCACCCGAACACAGACAATCATGAATTTTACTCGTTTAATATTCGTACTCGTCAAAAATGCATAGACTCATCCCTATCACTTACACATTTGATTTAACCAATATATACACAATTAAAAAAGTAAAAGGCTTGATATTGAAACTTAACACTATTATGATGGGCGGAAAGTAAACAGAGCGCATAAGCAGGGAGCGGGCTCTGGCCGGCCGCAGTCATGTGGGGCAAGTCTGTTCCATTTAACATTTTTCTTTGATCAAGGATGGACAGTGTCCTCAGAAGCAAGGTGTCTGGCCTGGCAAGGCAAGACAAGATACCTTGCAATTGGAAAACACCCAAAGTCTCTACCTAGATGTAACTGTAACTGAGCCAACAGGTATGAGCCTCCTATTGGATAATGACTGCATGGGTGATTATCTTAGTTATTTAACCCAACTGGTGCAGTGAGCTGCTTCTCATTTCTTCAACAACCATGTGGAAAGACACATCTGGTGGTGGTGGAACAGATGTTAGTCTGTGTGAGAAGGGTCACATCATTGGCATGCATCAAGCAGAGAAAACATCTAAGGAGATGCAGAAACGGCTAAAACTGGGTTCAGAACTGTCCAACGCATTATTAAAAACTGGTGTGATGAGTCCGGATGGACCCTGTTCCAGAGTGATGGGTGCATCAGGGTAAGAAGAGAGGCAGATGAAGTGATGCACCCATCATGCCTAGTGCCTACTGTACAAGCCTGTGGGGGCGGGGCTATGATCTGGGGTTGCTGCAGTTGGTCAGGTCTAGGTTCAGCAACAGGATGTGCTCCAAGAATGAGGTCAGCTGACTACCTGAATCTACTGAATGACCAGGTTATTCCATCTTCCCTGATGGCACGGCCATATTCCAAGATGACAATGCCAGAATTCATCAGGCTCAAATAGAGAGAGTGGTTCAGGGAGCATGAGACATCATTTCCACACATGGATTGGCCACCACAGAGTCCAGACCTGAACCCCATTGAGAATCTTTGGGATGTGCTGGAGATGGCTTTGTGCAGCGGTCAGACTCTACCATCATCAATGCAAGATCTTGGTGACACATTAATGCAACACTGGATGGAAATAAATCTGGTGACGTTGCAGAAGCTGGTGGAAACAACGCCACAGAGAATGTGTGATGTAATCAGAGCTAAAGGAGGTGGACCTTTTTTTTTGGGTGGCGTCTTTTTTTGGCCAGGCAATGTACATCAATATGGTGGGTCACCACCAGGAAACCAGGGCTGAGGACGTATGCTGAGGAGTGGTACTGAGCAGCAGAACCAGTGGTACCAGTACACCAAAGAGCATCCATGTTCTGACTGAGTTTATTTCTGGGACCTTGGGTTTTTCCTCCCTCAGCAGCAACATTTACAGGACTAACAGATGCCATTACCTAACAAAAACAACTTGTTTCCAACCAGCTGACTGGCTGCTCACCAGTCCAGTAAAAATCATTTGATGTCAATGTCTCCAAACTGCAGCGACATGGTTTTCCTCCAACAGAAACAATCCACTGTGACACACCTTACCTCAAATGTCTCAGGCTGGCAGGAGGCAGCTCCCAGTTGTCCCCAAAGTCCACATAGTACAGGTCCACTAGGTTGGAGCCTAGGATTCCCAGGACCCTGGCCCTGTTCCACGTGTCATGGTCTCGGTATGGAGCAGCCACAATGTCTCCAACTACAATGGGCTCCACCTGCTGCACCTACAGACCCACAACATATCTCAGGACAAGAGAGTAATGGCGTCAGAGCCACAATCAGAAGGATTACGAAACATGAGTCCTGCTGACAGGAGCAGATAAATGATAAACGAACAGGTCCCAGTTCACCCAGTGCAAGACAGAGACGGCTTGTTGTGGGACATTGTGAGATTCCAACACATCAACAATAAAAAATTAAAAACAACAACTTTCTATTCTTCCTTTTAGCTCAAACATCCTCATTAAAACATAGAACAGACTTTATTAATCCCACAGTGGAGAAATTCACTCGTTACAGCAGCACACACACTTATAGCACTTTCACATCTGGGCCCGCACTGACCAGGATGGGTACGTTTTCTCTGTGATCAACTGGTCATTTTTTCAGACCTCTTCCCCCAGTGTTCTGCTTTGGGCTGAACTGGTCCAACACACACTGCCGACTGATTGGCTGGCTAAAATTCACGCCTACCATTAGGGGTATTGGTGAAAAGAATCAGCCAGCGGGGGGCTTCTCACACACGCGATTCATCATTCTAGATGCTGTGGAGGAAACATCTCTGTCTGTAGTATGGCGCTCCCGCTCCAGCGCAACGACAGACAGTGGGAAGGATGATAGAAGAGCAGTGTGTGTGTGTGTGTGTGTGTGTGTGTGTGACATCGATCTTAGCCTCCTCGTTTTACTACCTCCTTATGTGAGCTGTCTTTAGTGAGCGTATAGTCAGTTTCGTTGTGCACCTGAGCAATGATAAACAATCATGAATCTTGAAAAATATGACTTCTGGCCAAATTTCAAGTGGTCATAAAGTTTTGATGGGGACTGTGTGAAACAAATACAGTTTTATCGTCACTCAGCTGCTACTGGAAGAGCAACAGAAACAGACGTTAGGATGAGGCTGTGTTGTGTGTCAGACAGATGAGGTCTTGAGTTCAACATGACTAATGTGGTTAACCCAGCCCCTGTTGGTTGGGTGTATTGTAGACATGCTAAAGGTCTTCTGGATGATGTCTGATGTCTTGTCCAACCCCTCATGCGCCGTGTGCTCTGCTAATAGTTTTCTAGTTTTGTGCAGTTTCCAGTGAGGGGGAAGTCCACCCTCCCCTACCCCGCCCCTCACCTGGAGGTCAGAAGGGACCCCCTGTGGGCCAACTGTTGCTGATCACTACTACTGTAACGTGTTGATGTCCTTACTGCAGGGTTTCCATTGCTGTAGTAGTGGTTCATCTCCTCCGTCAGTTTGTCCAGCTGGAGGGAACGAACACCCAGGATCTGGATCCAGAAGTGGTTTGGATTCTCGGATGCAGAAACATAGACCTCCAAGTGTTCATCAGGCTGGAAGCTCAGCTCTGGGCTGAGGACTACAGGACCCAGAGGAGAGCACAAGTCAAAGGTCTGAAGCCACATCATGAATGACTTTGGTTAAACAGAACTTACTCTCAAACTTGGACACTTCAGAGAGTGACTCTTTAGATGGACATTCTTCATCTGGGACCTGGAGCTTCGTTACGTCAGCCCCTATAACTGGTCCTGTGGTTGGATTAGAGTCGAGAGACCTGCTCTCTTCTCTGTGGCAGACTGGGTCATTGTTCCTCAAACCCAGAAGAGATTCAGTCTCATCGTCTGACCTTTGACCCAGAACTGCATGATGACGTCTCTGGCGGAGTGCCGATGACTGCGAGATCTTCCACCTCACTGTCATGTTCTCTTTGATTTTCTCCAAAATCATTTCCTGCAAATACACGATAAGAAGTCACAATACTTCTCAGCAGAAGGCTTCAGATGACCCAAACCAGAGATCCAGGTCCACCTTGGCCTGCCGGACTTCCTGTCTGGTCCCTGTGATGGTCACTGTGCCCTTTGATCCCCCACTGAGAGCTTTGTCCTTGGTGCAGTTTACTCGCGCTCCAGTTGTCCTGGTTATTACCTTTAGACTCTCCCCACCGCGCCCTGCAGCCCATGAGCACACACACACACACACACACTGACTGCTGGTGTTTCCCAGTAGTTTTTAAACACTTGGGTTACTTTGACCTTTTTAATGTGCTGTAGAAGTAAACCAACTTTACCTATGATGCACCCAAAGGATGTCTGAGGAATCTCCAGAACCTCAGTCACTGGTTGAGCATCTATGGCCAGATTCTCCAGCACACAGCGAGCCAGCAGGACCTGCTCCTTTGAGCCCTGCAGCTGAACACAGACCTGAGACCCAGGGTCCTTTGGGTCAGGGAAAACTCTCACTCGAGCTCCAGACTTCTGGTTCACCTGAAAACCAGGTACACAGAGGGAGGAACCAGGAGATCTATCATCACATGTTTATCTGGTCCATGTATGAAGAGAAGTTCCTGTCACGATGAAGAGCAGGATTCCTGCTGCTCTGTTTAGAGCTGCTCTTGCAAACATGATCTCTTCACATGGGAATTTCTCAACACTCCAACCCACGTCACAGTGAAGTCACATCTCTCCTCCCAATCAGAAAGTTCCCGCTCTGAGGTCAACCTAAACACCTAGCCAACAGAACAGACCCTTTTCCACACCTCAATCCTAAAATAGAACAGCAAGTTTTTGTTTGTTGTTTGCACATTTCTCCTTTCATGTAATCACTTCATTTGATAATCTGCTAGTCTCTTTACATGTTTAAATTTTGCAAATGCAACTGAATCTTTTACGTATTTCTTGCATGTACAGTGGGGTAATAAAGTATTTAATCAGCCTCCAATTGTGCAAGTTCTCCCACTTAAAAAGATGAGAGGCCTGTAATTGTCATCATAGGTTTACATCAACTATGAGACAAAATGAAAAAAAAATCCAGAAAGTCACATTGAACAGCTATTGTTCAATCCCACATCATAGCAACCGTTACTATCCGACAACTCCAAACAAAATGATGAAGCTAAGCCTAATTTACTACTAAGCATTAGTTGTCGTGTCTCCTTCGTTCCCCTTCAGAACCTCCTCATCGAGCTCAACCAGCAACAGCATGAGTGCTCCCCCTGCCCGCGGCGGGGCGGAGGTCCGCCTCCCAGACTATCCAAGACCCTTTTAGATAAGACACACCGTGCCGGCAAATCAGCGTAATATTACCTCAACCGTGTGTCTTATAAACGCACATTAAGCCTTGGCGCAACAGCGGGTGGTGTCATGATCACGTGATGAATTAATGCCGAGCTCCGGCCGGGAACTATATGGAAAATGAAAGTAAACACGGGCATAAAAAGTTACATTTTATAAACAGACTCAGCTGAGATGGTAGCGATGCAGAGAGCCGGGAGCTTTTCTCCGTTAGAGCTGCCTGCAGCTCAGATCATCTGACAGCTCACAGGGACACCGCATTGCCGCCCTTGATCGCCGCCACCACTCCTCGGATCCATGCGTCCCCGGACGCCGGACCTTCTCCCAAACTCCCAACTCCTTGTTCCCTGCTACGCTTCGCTCAGCGGAGCCGACACTAATGTATCCCTCCACTGCATACTGAAACCCTTTTGCCTCGATCTGGATGATATTGAGAAGAAATTGCTCCAAAAAATGTCGCTGACACGCATCTGTCTACTTATTTCCATCGCGGAAATCTGCGGAGCTGCAGTATATGATCCACTTATAGTCGGAGTTGGCAACAGTAACTAAGCGGGGCGGGGCTCGGCAAAAGGTCAATTCCATCTCAATACTGTTCTATACCCTTTGTTGGCAATGACAGAGGTCAAATGTTTCACAAGGTTTTCACACACTGTTGCTGGTATTTTGGCCCATTCCTCCATGCAGATCTCCTCTAGAGCAGTGTATGACTTGAATCCCGATCTCCCAGTCCCGGGGCGGACACTCTACCACTAGACCACCGGAGCTGGTTCAATGTGTTTCATTCACTGGTTTGATCATCTCAATATAACATTTTCTGTGTAATTTTTATGGGTTTATTCCTTCAGTTTAACTAATAAGTAACATTCAAACCTCCGTGCTGCCGGTGCACACCGTGGTGAGTCAGTCCCAAGGATCAGCTGATCTGAGCGCAGCTCAACAAAAGTGAAGGAAATCGGATAAACCTCCAACCTTATTGTAATTTTATTGACAAAAAACGCAGCAGAGCATCATTTTACCTGCAGTTATTCACTCCTGAAGTAAAACTTAACTTCTATGAGCAAAAGAAAACATGAAAAATGAATAAATGAATCAGGAAAGCAGAAGGAAATGTTATTTTTGTTTTTACATTTTTCACTTCAGTTCAAACTATTTAGAATGTTGTGTTTTCATCACATTCAGCTTGTATTTTGTTGCATTGTTTGGAAAAAGAACATAAACATGAAAACTATTTGAGATATTTTGCGTTTCTTTAAATAGGTTTTGAACATTAAATGTTGTTTAAATGGCATTCTATACTTTTTAGAATTATTTGTTCTGCACTTCATCCGGTATGTGAGATTGTTCAGAAACAGTTAGACATAGAATATATCGTGATATAAATCGTTACCGCACGTGCTTCTAAATTTATTGCGATACTGATTTTAGACCATATTGCACATTCCTAACACACACACAAACATATGTATTAGAGGTGCCTGAAAAAATCAATTCACATTCGAATTGTGATTCTTACTTAAAGATTCGGAATCAATTCATAAAGGTTCGGAATCGATTCTGTCTGAAAGCCTTTATGTAAACTGCAGTATTTCCGAGCATCCCTGAACGCATCATCGCTGGAGCACCAGCACTAGCCACACATACATGAAAGGTATTTGACTGTATCACTTTCAAAGCTACAATCAGATAACTGTAAAGATTTGTTAAATTTTACAAGGTAAGCAAAACTAAATGTTGCCTTTTCATCAAAAGATTGCCTCTGTTTACAGTTTTAGAATCACTTTATTTTACCTAGTAAATGTGCATTTTCTTGAACATAACCAGTTTTCTTTAAAGTAAAATAACAATTTCCCATAGCTTTTTCTAACTTGCAGAAGAAAGTAGTTAATCCTGGAACTGACACTCTTTGTTAATATTGTGAATCGATTCTGAATCAAATCGGCACCCTGAGAATCAGAATTGAATCAAATCGTGAGTTGTTGTAATATTCTCATATATATATATATATATATATATATATATATATATATATATATATATATATATATATATATATATATAAAAAGAGGTGAACTATTAGTAGCACATTCTATGTTCTTGTGTGGAGCCCCTGATGGAGGGAGATCATCAGTGGTCTTGTATGTCTTCCACTTTCTAATAATTGCTCCCACCATTGATTTCTTCACACCAAGCTGCTTACCTTTTGCAGATTCAGTCTTCCCAGCCTGGTGCAGGTCTATTGTTTTGTTTCTGGTGTCCTTTGACAGCTCTTTGGTCTTGGCCATGGTGGGGTTTGGCATGTGACTGTTTGAAGTTGTGAACAGATTATTTTCCACCACGATTTGCTAATAAATTCTTTAAAACCAGACAATGTGATTTTCTGTATTTCTTTTCTCATTTTGTCTCTCGTAGTTGCGGTATACCTATGATGAAAATTACAGGCGTCTCTCATCATTTTTAGTGGAAGAACTTGCACAATTTGTGGCTGAATAAATGTGTTTTTGCCCAACTGTATGTTTTTGTTCAGTGTACAGCCTTTTGGGACAACACCTTAATTAATATTTAATGTACAATTTAGGTTAAAATCACTTTTCTCAAAATAACACATCTACATATATCCACATATGATCAGTAGAATTGAATGTATTTCGAAAACATGTTCAGTAGTAAGCTAAGGGAAATGCTAATAACATTTAATTTCTACTGTTAACAATGTAATGGTGGCATATCTATTTTATTATGTAGGAGTTGGCAATAATCCAGTCTAAAATTCAAAGATAGAAGTGTTTGTAAATTACATACTACAACGGCTTGCCATAGACCTGCTGCGGTATGGCTCAGACTCGCAGCAACAAACAGGTACTAGCTGCAGTTCTGCTCCATACCACCGCAGGCTGAAGACCCATCCATCCATCCATCCATCCATTATTGTCCGCTTATCCAGAGGGAATCCCATGGTGCTCCCTGGCCCGCCGAGGGACATAATCCCTCCAGCGTGTCCTGGGTCTTCCTTTAGGTCTCCTCCCGGTTGGACGTGCCCGATAAACCTCACCTGTGAGGCGTCTAGGAGGCATCCTAACTAAAGGCCCAAGCCACCTCAAATGGCTCCTCTCGATGTGGAGGAGCAGCGGATCAACTCCAAGCCCCTCCTGGAGGACCGAGATTCTCACCCCATCTCTAAGGGAGAGCCCAGACACCCTGTAGGGAAAACTCATTTCGGCCGCTTGTATCCGCAATCTCATTGTTTCGGTCACTACCCAAAGCTCGTGACCATAGGTGAGGGTAGGAATGCAGACTGAACGATAAATCGAGAGCTCTGCCTTGCAACTCAGCTCTCTCTTCACCACGACAGACTGGTACAACGCCTGCATCACTGCAGACGCAGCACCAATCCACCTATTGATCTCTCTGTCCATCTTTCCCTCACTTGTGAACAAGATCCCGAGATACTTAAACTCCTCCACTTGGGGCAGGACCTCGTCCCTGACCTGGAGAAGGCATTCTACCCTTTTCCGATTCAAGACCATGATCTCGAATTTAGAGGAGCTGATTCTCATCCCAGCTGCTTCACACTCGGCTGTGAACCACTCAAGCAAAAGCTGAAGATCACGGTTTGATGAAGCCAACAGGACCATATCATCTGCAAAAAGCAGAGACCTGATCCTTAGGCCACCAAAATGGATTCCCTCACCACCTTGGCTGCACCTAGAAATTCTGTCCATAAACGTTTTGAACAGAATCTGTGACAAAGGGCAGCCTTGGCGGAGTCCTACTCTCACCAGAATCGAGCCCAACTTACTGCCGGCAATGTGGACCAAGCTCTGACACTGGTCGTACAGGGACCTAACAGCCTGTATCAAGGGGACTGGTACCCCATACTCCCAAAGTACCCCCTAGAGAGACCCCAGAGGGACGCGGTTGAACACCTTCTTCAAATCCACAAAACACATATAATGGAGAAACCAGGTGAAATCTGCTTACCATATCTAGGAACGTAGCCTGGCACCTGAAGATGTTCCTGTAGACCTTGATAGGGAGAACCATGTTGAATTCCTCAGTATTTGACACTAGACCTGTTAATGATAATCAAAATGTTATATCGTAAACACAGGGTTGGCAAGAGGAATAGCTAAATGCAGAAACTTACTGGTCCTGGAGGTACTTATGTGGCGATAGACCATGTAGCCCACTGTGGCCCCAAGAGAGAGTCCTGCAGCCAGGGCCACCATTCGGCCTGAGGTCAGGCTGCTCCTATCACCTTCTTTCACAGCATCCATGATAAACCGTCCACTCAATAGAATGCTCCTCCTAAACCAAGAACACAGGATGTCAGTCTCATAACACTGGTGCCAGGGTTGTCACAGTTCACAACTGCTCAGCTTGTTTAGGTCTACCAAGTCAATCCAGGATCTTCTATCAACCAGAGTGTCCATAAGAAAGGACTGCAGGTCTTTAGACCCACTTCAATTTGCATATAAACCAAACATGGGGGTGGAGGACTCATCTACCTGCAGCACCAGGCTCTGAATGACCTCAAGATGCAAAAAAGCACTGTGAGAATCATGTTCTTCGACTTCTCGAGTGCCTTCCAGCTGTGTCTACTGCAGCAGAAGATGAGGGATGCAGGAGTGGACAAACATCTGACTGCATGAATCATCAACTACCTCACCAACAGGCCACAGTACGTGAGGCTGCTTAACTGTACATCTGAGGAGGTTCTGTGCAGTACTGGAGCTCTGCAGGGTACAGTGCTCTCACCCGTTCTCTTCACCTTCTACACCTCGGACTTCACCTACAATACCAGCAGCTGTCACCTCCAGAATTTATCTGATGACTCGGCCATCGTAGGCTGTGTGTCTGAGGGGAACGACCAGGAGGACAGGTCAGTCATCATGGACTTTGTGGACTGGTGTGAGCGTAACCACCTTCGCTTGAACACCAGTAAACAAAGGAAATGGTGACTGACTTCCAGAGAAAAACTCCTCCTCACTCACCAGTAAACATCCAGGGAGCAGACATTGAGGTGGTGGACACCTTTAAGTACCTGGGTGTTCACCTCAACAGTAAACTGAACTGGTCCCACAACACAGATGCTCTGTATAAGAAGGGCCAAAGCCGCCTCCATCTCATGAGGAGGCTGAGGTCCTTCAGAGTTAATTCCCATCTGCTGAAATCCTTTTATCACTCTGTTGTTGGCTCTGTTATTCATTCTGCTGTGGTCTGCTGGGGTGTAGGCAGCTCTGACCGAGACAGGAAGAGACTGAACAAGCTAGCTACCAAAGCTAGCTCAGTTCTGGGCTGCCCACTGGATTCTGTTGAGGAGACGTGTGAAAGGAGGATGCTGGGGAAGATGACCTCCATCTTAAGAAACCCCTCCCACCCACTGCACTCCACTGTGGAGATCATGGACAGCTTGTCCAGAGGTAGACTGAGACATCCCAGATGTATAACTGAACGCGACCGCAGATCTTTCATCCCCTCAGCTGTAAGAGTGTATAACTGTTCAGTTTAAGCTGTACTGGTATTATCCTGGTACACAATAACACTAGGGCTGCAGCTATCAAATATTTTTGTAATCGAGTACTCTATTGAATCTTTTATCGATTAATCGAGTACTCTAATAAATTACACTTTTGTGTTTGTAAACCATTATATCAAATAGCATGTTATAAAAAATATGAAAGACCTCTTAAAATGAGCAAGCAATTGAAAGTTATTCTTCAAAATTTTATTCAGAATTATTTTGAAAACTTCAGCACTTCAACTTTACGTCACAGTAAACAAATGCCCGTGCAAAAAATAAGCATACAACCCATTTCCTTTGGTTTAACAAAAAAGTAAAACTACGGTATCAATTTCCTAACTAATTATCTCACAACCTGTCTGTTACTCACTTGAAACAGACACACTTCAACAACAGGACAGCTCTTTCAACTTGGACTTGACTGTAAACCAGTCTTTAAATGTCCCATATCCTCCCTGGACCCAGTATGATCTGGTCTGCACTAATTATGAAGAGTAAAAAAGTCCAAATATTGCTCTGGATGTGGGAGGAGTTATGGGAGGGGACAGATCATCAGTACCTCATCTGAACTGAAAGCACCAACATATAAATCTATAGACATTGCCCGCCCATTTGGATATTAATATCCAAAATGATGCAAAATGGGAGGTTCCCACCACCTCCATTTTGGCCGTGACACACGCCTCGTCACGCCCAGACAATCCATAAGTGGAGCTGAGGGTGAGGCAGTGAGGGTGGGCGATAATGAACCAATGTAGCTACTAGCTAAACTGAGCTAACCCCTGAAGACGGAGCTCCGAGACAGCGAACCACGCAGCTGTCTGGCTTCCATGCCAGGCTGCAGCAGCGTTGGTTGTCTGTGGAGCTGTAATATGGACTGTAAAAATACGAGCAGAGCCTCAGACCGCTGCGATTGGAGCCGGGTCCCCTGGCTGCTTAGCTCACGCTCTGCTCCGCTCTGGATGAGGTCATTATCTACATGCTAACTCGAAGCTAGTGGAGTTTTCGGGTGCTTTTAGTGAAAGAAACGCGGTTGAGCGACTCCAAAGTGTAACGAGATCAGCTCAAACAGCTGAATTGTTTCTGTAGTCTCCCTCAGAGAGTTCCACAGGCAACCACCACAGCCTCAGCCACATTCACGAATTTCTAATTGCAGGGTCGTCACTGTTAAAAGGAGAGGCACGTTGCCGAAACTTGGCAAACCTTCATTCTGCAGCGGCGCCCTCGTGGTTCTTTGACTATGGTGGACCAGTGAAGTCCTGAAGGTAGGTGATTTAAGTGACTTTGAACGTGGCATGGTTGTTGGTGCCAGACGGGCTGGTCTGAGTATTTCAGAAACTGCTGATCTTCTGGGATTGTCACGCACAACCATCTCTAGGGTTTACAGAGAACGGTCTAAAAAAGGGAAAACATCCAGTGAGCGGCAGTTCTGTGGGTGAAAATGCCTTGTTGATGCCAGAGGTCATCGTATTGGGTACACCTTACTAGTACTGGGTTGGACCCCCTTTTGCCTTCAGAACCGCCTTAATCCTTCGTGGCATAGATTCAACAAGGTACTAGAAACAATTCTCAGAGATTCTGGTCCATATTGACATGATAGCATCACGCAGTTGCTGCAGATTTGTCGGCTGCACATCCATGATGAGAATCTCCCATTCCACCACATCCCAAAAGTGCTCTATTGGATTGAGATCTGGTGACTGTGGAGGCCATGTGAGTCCAGTGAACTCATTGTCATGTTCAAGAAACCAGTCCGAGATGATTCCAGCTTTATGACATGGAGCATTATCCTGCTGGAAGTAGCATCAGAAGATGGGTCCACTGTGGTCATAAAGGGACGGACATGGTCAGCAACAATACTCAGGTAGGCTGTGGCGTTGCAACCAGGATCAATTAGTATAAGGAAGAAAATGCCCCCCACACCATTACACCACCACCACCAGACCACCCAGTCTGGCACCAACAACCATGCCACGTACGTTCAAAGTCACGTAAATCACCTTTCCTTCCTGTTCTGAAGCTTGGTTTGGTCTGCTAGTGTGTGTGTGTGTGTGTATTCGTCCGTTAATAATTTCTACTTATTTCTATTGAAAGTTATGAGGTAGAAAATTACATAAATGAGGTCTACTGGTCATGTGTTCAAATAGTAAGTTTAGTATGTGGATGACCTACACCCCCACCACTGTGATTTGTGAAACCCCCACTTTTGAAACCAAAAGAATTTCTTTGAATGAATGAATGAATGAGTCCACGATGAGAACACGAGCTCAAACCACAATTAGCTGCATGCAGAGTCATAAAACATCAAATCCACTTGTACAGCTTTGACACGTTTGCAAAGCTCTTCAAATCATATGAAGAAATCTTCGTTTATACACGCAGCTCTCCCATCATGCAACGTGCCACAGCGCTCGATACGTCATCTGACAAAGACCGATTATGACTTGGGTGTCAAGTCTCAACTTCACCAGCAGATGTTGCTATATAAGGCTGAGTACATGAACGTTTGGGTGAAGGCACGAGGCTTCACTAGTTTCAGCGAACCCCAGTGCTGCTAACCGGCGGTGGCATGTTTCCTTCCTGACAGAAACAGAACATGCTAGCTTTGGCTAGCAGGTCAGGGTACATGTATGTATACATGTCTATGGGAACGCCGCTAAAACTAGAGGACGAGCGCGCGCAGCCATAGCGCGTGCTCTCATCGAGTAACGGATTTTAAACACAATCATTGGTAAGATGAAGGACACTTACCGACAGACCCGGTCTCCACACTTGGTACCAGTGGTTGTTCAGTTAGACACCGAAGGAAGGAGGAGGCTGTTCTGTGGTTAGAAGCTAAACACCGGCGCGATATGCAGCTACACGGGATGTTTTTGCTTTCAGCTGTACGGAAGCCGATTAGTAAAAAAATAAAATAACAATCACAACCGCTGCTTACTTGTGCTTTAGATTTGGACTAATTTATCAAATCAGTTACCAACGATTCTGATATAAAGTAAATGCAAATGTCTACAGAGCAAACCTCTAATTTGCATTTTATTCTCTATAATCCATAAAAAGTATCACTAGTTTCAGATTCAGAGGCATGTTCCTGTTGCTCTTATGGTGTGAGATTGAACCAGAGTCTGTAAACTACCATGGCACAGATTCATAATGGACTTTGTTCTGTCAATTTCTTTGATAATATCCATTCTACTCTTTATCCTTCGTTTCCGCTCTACAGAATAATCCAATCCACATTATTTATATAGCACTTTATACACAACTCTGTCCTGCACAGATAAAAACAAACCAGCAAAGATAAAACACTAAAAGCACAGTTATCCTGCTTATCAACTTCCAGCTGAGTCTACCTTCACCCCTAAATTTGAGATGGCATTCTTCCAGGGGAAACAGCTGGTGCCCCACTAGGTTTAAAATAGATAACTTCAGTTTTGCTCTCATTTATACCATCCACACTTGACCTCCTCCTTTGAATAAAACAACAGACACCCCCAAAACATCATTTATTTACAGAATATAATCAATACACAAAGAATTTGGTCAAAAGTTCTAAAGAGACTCGCCAAGCCTACATTGATGAGTCGTGTGAACATTGTGGTTATTCAGCCGTCACTTGGACCCTGTGGCGCAGCAGATGAAGGCTTCAGCATCTGGTTTGGCAGAAGGTCTTCCAAGAGATCATCCATGAGAAAGTACAAGGTTCAAACATATCCAGTGGTCTAAGCACAGTCACCAAGAACCCAGACGGCCCAGTTCCATTTAACATGAGAGAAAAATCAATACAAAAGTAAAAACTAAATGAAATCCAGACCATTTGTATCGTGTTATAAGAACCACATGACAGAACTTCCCTCATCAGGAGCAGCAGACTCATTTGGGCTTTTGCTGACTGATTTGAACGGGTAGAACCATCACACAACTTCAGTCACTTAGAAAAACAACAACTGGTTTCATAAATCTGAACATTAGTTCTGGATGAGCATACATTCACCCAAACCTGTAAATAAAAGATGCTGACGGTTCTAGAAGGTGTTAGAACCTGACACGGCTCAGTACAACGACCTGCAAACATCAAAACTGGCTTTGGATTGGATTTAACTCCTCGGGTGGCCCTCCAGCACCAAAGTCAGAACCAGTGGAGATGATATCTGCCAGCTCGGCCAAGAGGAGACAAAGATCAGCCAGAACTCTACCAGAACCTTGGTGATGGAGACAAAAACCACCTGGTGTATGCGGTTTCAGTCCAGAACCAATCCCTACGGCCTACAGAGTGGACCAGAAAGGCACAGAATCAAGCTGTGTTTAACTCATATATAGCAACATTCATGTGTTCATCAGTGTTGGACTCAGATACAGCAGCTGGAGATCCTCACATCAGATCCATGTTCACCAGGAGCTTCAGAGCGGAGAACCCAGCTCGTCTAAACAGGGAGTGAAGCGTGTGCCCTGCAGCATGTGATGGTGTCTGAATGGAAACATCCCGACGTTCCAGGATGTGGATCAGAACCCCTGGGATCTGGACAGGAAGGACTTTGGCAGTTCCAGACTAACGTACCAAAACGCAGGCTGCTTACAGAGCAGGCTGCTGAGACAGAGACAAGTCACCAAAAACAGGTGCAGCGTGGGTCAGAACGGCTCCAGCAGGTTGATGCATCAAGGGTGGAGTGGACCAGAACCAGTCTGAACCACAGGCCGCCGTGAGCCAAGCTTTAGACAAATGACAGGCTGGGAGGAAACGAAAGAACATCTCCAGTCAGTTAACACGCCGGACTGATGCTCAGTCGCTACCACTCTGTTCTTTGCTGGTTTCCAGTCCCACCAGTCCAATGCCACGTTAGAAAGGAGAGTTCATCCCCAGTTTGGTTTCAAACTGCAGCTTCTGTCTCTTCTGGTAGCGAACTCGAACCCTGGAACAGAGACAAACGTGCTAGGTTAGAAGATCCAGTCTGACCCTGCTCCCAGGTTAGTTGAATCTAGAACCACATGTTAAGCATTCACGTTTGCTCGAAGATCTTATTGTGAAGGGAGAGTGTCTCCGTTTAGTGAAACTGACAGATAAGGACAGGAGGTAGACCTCAGTGGACACCAACAGTCCCTAAAAGGCAGCTGGTTGGCTTCAGCATCCATCCTGGTGAACTAGTTAGTGGGTTTGTTGAAGGTGACCTTTGACCCAGGTAACAGGGTTAGTCAAGCTTGTACCACAGAGAGCTCAGTAGGCTCCGTCCTCTAGAATCCAAACTTTCAATGAACGATAAAATAAAGAAAAGCTGCTGAAAACGTAGCTCCTGTGGATCATTCAGACTGAATAGAGTCAGGCTGATAGAATGGGTGGAGGGATTAGGGGAGAGCAGCACGCATATGTACTTTCATACCGGATCTCATGGAGTTTCATCACCTCGTTGACCATCACCACCACAAGAGGAGACAAGCAGGCCAGTAGCCAGACCTCCAGAGGGATGTTTTCCAGACTGAACATCAGGATGCTGCCCTGGTTCCGCCACAGCTGGTAGTCCAGTGTAGCCTGAACGACCTGGCCGAGCAGTCTGACAAGACAGGGACTGGTGAGCAGAACACATCTGGAGTTCTCACAGCCTTTCAAAGGACAGAACTTACACAACAGGAACCGTGAGACACCACCAGATGTTGCTGAAGGGACTCTTCCTCCAGAGAGGTTGTGAGCGGTGCACATAGCTGAGGGAGATCACCACTGAAAACATTCAAACCACAATAAAAGAGATGAGTTCAGGGCAACATAAATCATGAGACTTGGGTCAGAGTTCCTGCCTGACCCGTGTGCAGAACCAGGAACCCAGCCATCAGCTTCTGCGTGAGCAGCAGGCCGTTGGACAGCTCTCTGAACCACTGAAGGGCCTGGTCCGATGAGCTGAGAGACAAAAACACAGTCATCAAGGTTTTCACGCCAACATTCAGGCAGGACGGATCCTTCTCTGGTACCTGGCAGTGAACACAGAACCACAGCTCGTGGAGGTGTTGATGAAGGTCACGTTAGTGCCGATGGGGCAGATGGCCTGCAGAGTGAAGCCAAACACCAACAGGTAGGTGCACATCGTCAGGCCAAACTTCAGCACGAAACAGCCAAGGAAGTAGTTCTGGGTCTGAAGGGCACAAAGAGTCAAATCAGGGGCAACACCCAAAGACCGCTCCGTTATCCCTGGAGGTCCCGAAGTAGGAAGGACATCTCTGGGTAATAATCTTCCTCTGAGTAGCTTTCATGAAGACTTTACTGAGACACGAGTCCTGAGAACACAAACCCAGCTGCAACAGGGCCTCACAGGACCAAACCTCAGGTGAGACTGGTCATGGTGCATGGGGGTCATCTGTGGGCTGCTTTCTGACATGATTTTTTCCAACCTTTATTTCATTAATTATAAAGAAAAAAAATTTCACAACACAGTAATTTCACTTGCCGTACTTAAATGAAAAGGAGCAGACAGAAGAAAATCTTATATGAAGTCTGCCCCACTTACACAAATAAATAAATCATAACAATAAACTAAACATTAACATATAAATATAACTAAGAGTCAATTGCCTATAGCATGGCCAACTTTAACAAGTAATTATAACATCATCAAAATCCATTACAAAAACCAGGAGAGATAAAAGGAAAGAAAAGAAAAAAAACCATTAAATATTAATCTATATACTTTCTTATCATATTGCTTTTAACTGTCTTTGTAAACATTATTATTGATTTAGCTTCTTTTATTTCAGATTCCAGTTTATTCCATACACAGAAACACATCTCTCTAAAACCTTGGTCCTAAACCTTGGTTTTATAAACATCTCACAACCTTTTAAGTTATAACAACTCTGTCTCTTTTCAAATTTCTTTTGGATATTTCTTGGTAGTATTTTCTTATGAGCTTTAAAAACAAATTTCAAGATATTGTAATCAACTAGATCCCCAAACCTCAGCACTTTAAATTTATCAAATAATGGACCAGTTGGAGTTCTATAGCTACTTTGCGTAATGATCCTTATTGCTCTTTTTTGTAAAATCAAAACAGGGTTCGTGTATGTTTTGTATGTAGTGCCCCATATTTCAATGCAGTAAGTCATATAAGGGACAATAAGTGAATTATATAATAAGTATAATGCCTTTTTATTAAGAAAATCCTTTACTTTATGCAGTATAGCAATTGCTTTTGCTATTTTTGTTTTTACACCATTTATATGTGGCTTCCATGTAATATTTTCATCAATAATAACTCCTAAAAACTTAATTTCCCTCACCCTTTCAAGCTCAACTTTTTCTATAGACAGTGACATATCAATATCTACTCCTGTAGGCCCAAACAACATAAAATGAGTTTTCTCCAGATTAAGGGACAATTTATTTACATTGAACCACTGTTTCAGTTTTATTAATTATAACATCATCAAAATCCATTACAAAAACCAGGAGAGATAAAAGGAAAGAAAAGAAAAAAACATTAAATATTAATCTATATACTTTCTTATCATATTGCTTTTAACTGTCTTTGTAAACATTATTATTGATTTAGCTTCTTTTATTTCAGATTCCAGTTTATTCCATAAACCGATTCCATACACAGAAACACATCTCTCTAAAACCTTGGTCCTAAACCTTGGTTTTATAAACATCTCACAACCTTTTAAGTTATAACAACTCTGTCTCTTTTCAAATTTCTTTTGGATATTTCTTGGTAGTATTTTCTTATGAGCTTTAAAAACAAATTTCAAGATATTGTAATCAACTAGATCCCCAAACCTCAACACTTTCAACTTATCAAATAATGGACCAGTTGGAGTTCTATAGCTACTTTGCGTAATGATCCTTATTGCTCTTTTTTGTAAAATCAAAACAGGGTTCGTGTATGTTTTGTATGTAGTGCCCCAGATTTCAATGCAGTAAGTCATATAAGGAACAATAAGTGAATTATATAATAAGTATAATGCCTTTTTATTAAGAAAATCCTTTACTTTATGCAGTATAGCAATTGCTTTTGCTATTTTTGTTTTTACACCATTTATATGTGGCTTCCATGTAATATTTTCATCAATAATAACTCCTAAAAACTTAATTTCCCTCACCCTTTCAAGCTCAACGTTTTCTATAGACAGTGACATATCAATATCTACTCCTCTAGGCCCAAACAACATAAAATGAGTTTTCTCCAGATTAAGGGACAATTTATTTACATTGAACCACTGTTTCAGTTTTATTAATTCTATTTGAAACACTTCTCTTATATGTTCTATATTGTCACTTGCATACGAAAATGTTGTATCATCTGCAAATAAAATACAATTTAACAATTGGGATACCTTTGTGATGTCATTAATGTAAAGATTAAAAAGTTTGGGACCTAAGACAGACCCCTGAGGAACTCCACAAGAGATGTTGCATATATCTGATTTCACATTATTTATCTGAACATATTGTTGCCTGTTCCTCAAGTAACTTGTGACCCACTGAAGTGCTGCTCCTCTGATACCGTACTTACTTAGTTTTTCACAAAGAATGTTGTGATCTATAGTGTCAAAAGCTTTCTTGAGGTCAATAAAAATACTAACTGCATAATTTTTCCTGTCTTTTTCTGTGGAGATGAATTCTATTAATTCCATTAATGCCATTGATGTTGAGTGATTTGCCCTAAATCCATACTGACTACTGCTCCAGATGTTCTGATTATCCATAAATTTATCCAGCCTGGCAACGAATAATTTTTCCAATATTTTTGAGAATTGTGACAACAGGGAAACTGGCCTATAATTTGTAAAGATATTCTTATTTCCATTTTTATAAAGTGGGATTACTTTAGCCATTTTCATCTTTTCAGGGAATGTTCCTGTTGAAAATGATAAGTTACATATGTAACATAAAACATAATTTCCTTAACTAGTGACATATCCAAGTCATCACAATCGACTGATCTTTTACCTGCGCATTTTTTTACAATCTGTATGATGTGGTCCTGATGACATCATCGAGTGTCCGCCCCAGGACTGGGAGATCGGGGTTCAAGTCCCCGGTCGGGTCATACCAAAGACTTTGAAAAAATGGGACCCAATGCCTCCTCGCTTGACAATCAGCACTAAGGGGTTGGATTGGGGGGTTAAACCACCAAACAGTTCCAGAGCGCGGCTGCAGCTCACCGCTCCCCGCCACGGGGATGGGTCAAATGTGGAGATGTAATTTCACCAGTGTGTGATGAATACTTGGGACTTTAACTTTCCAAGTTCAGGTTAGGAGTGGAGCATGAGACCAATAGGTGGATCAGGGTCGTGTGCAGTGGCCATCCACAATTAGACACATTTATACTCAGAATATTTATGGATAAAAAACCCAATATGTGAATAAGAGCATAATGTTAGAAGGACCACCTAGGAGGTGGGTGTACAGCTCCCAACCAGCTGGTTTCACTGACAGTGAGTGATTTGGGTGAGCTCTTCCCAGCTGAGGAGAAGGTCTGTGACGTTCACACATGAAGCTCATAAATGAACATACCTTTCTTGGGATTGAATCCAAGTTCTTCCCGGTGGCAACAGTCATGACGGAGCTGTCCGGTGGCTTGCCCAGGAGAGACACGCTATCAAAACGATTCAGATGTCAGAACAACGTTATGTCTGACAAAGCTGACAGATGCAATGGCTGCTGGGAGTACCTGAGCAGAGGGCAGCTGAAGCAGGACACCCAGAGGATGTCGGTGGTGTTCATAGGAGGAGGAAGCTGGACCAGATAAGCTAAGAACTAACAGCAGAATCACGACATCAGCCTGCAATCAAAGAACAAATGTACTATACTTTCCTGTCTTACCTGGATGATGACCAGACTCAGCTGGCACTGCAGCAGGAACAGGAAGCACTTGCGGATGCCAGAGGTTGTGTGGCGAGCCTTGAAGCAATTAGAAGAAATAAATTTAAAGGATCAGAACCACTCTGCCCGACAAGGTGAAGTCCATCTAACCTGCTCTATGAGTTTGACCATGCTGACACTGTCTCCTTGGTGGAAGCAGACAGAACAGCCCAGGCTGTTGAGCTGTCCAGACAGCATCAGAGGACACAGTCCTTCCATGTCTTCAGAAGGTCTTCCTCCAGTGGCATAGCCAAAGGTCTCCCAGGAACACTGGGATGGATAAAGAGGGTCTAGGGATATGCTGCAGAGACAAGAGATGTACCAGGATTAAAGCACAGCATCAGTTAGAAACAACAACCATTTAGACCAGTATGGCTAGGAGACTGCTTAGAACCCTGAAACCCCCAGGTCTCTGGGAGAGGACATGAGGCCTCTATTTTGACTTCATTTTCCTTTATAACAGATCAAAAAATAACAGTTTTTACCTGAGGTCACTCTGCAGAAACAGACGACTATTGCGGAAATTGGCAGAGCTTCCCAGACAGCAGATGACCTCCCTGTTCTCCTGCATAATCTTCATCATCTCACACATGGCTACAAAATGAAAACATAGGTCATCATATTTTAGACCAGCCATTCTTAACCATAGGGCCACAGCACACAGTTGGGCTGCCAGCTCCACCTAGAGCTCTGCAAGAAGCTGCAAGTGTTGCACCTGTAGGCCGTGTGATGATAAAGGTTATCACGTACGGAAACCAAAGAGATAGCCAACAAATGCTCAGTTGCAATACAGATTTCACCACGTGGTAGCAGTAATGTGTCCGTTAGCTGATTAACAAGCTCTAACATGCAGAAGAAGTAGCCTGCCTCTAGGCTACAACAGAGCCGTACACATACACAGGAGCTGATCAATACACTTCACTGTAATATCCAGTTGTTGGTAATTGAAAAAGTAGCTCGAGATAGTGTTGGAGCCCGTTATTTTTTTTTTTCAAATTCACCATTAGCATTGTTAGCTCAACGTTAGCCTCTTGCCTTCTTTACCCGATGTTAGAGTAAAACAAAACAACGCTGGAGCTTTTTGCCCATTGGTGTTGAATTTATTTATTTATTTTATTTAAACATTTATTTAATGAGGAGTAGCCTCATGAGATGTACCAGCTCGTTTTCATGAGGGTCCTCATAAACAGAACACAAAAGTTCTGAATTACAAATGCTGGTGCAGATGTGTTAACCACGCGGGCTCACATATGATTCATTCTGGAACCAGGAATTATGGAGGCGGGACAGATTGTAAACAGTGACTATGGCTGTGTTCCAATCCAGGGGTTGGATGCTTGAGAGTCTGCATTTCGAGGCCGTCACAGCGAAGCGACAAGTGCTGTCCGAATTCGAAGGATACTCATCCAAGCGTCCTCGTTTCACCCAAATTTCGAGGATGGTTCAGGTGGATCCTTGCTGGCAGAGGCTATCCCAGGATGCTTTGTGCAGCGGCCGTGGTACTACAAATTTGCAATGGCAGAAGGAACAGCAGAGCAGTACACTTTCAAATGTAAGTTTATAAAAAATTACGGTTAAAGTAAAATTACAAGCCTGTTTATAGGCATTGTTATTTAGTTATTTCCAATAAATTCTGTTTTACTCATTCGCTGCCATTGACGACTTTAGTCGTCATTTGCGTTTTTTACGGGGTGGGCGTAGGAACGAGCCCCCGCACCGTGAGAACAAACATCACGTGTCTAAAGCGGATCTTCATTCATGTATGCCACACATCATGTGATCAGGAAGTGGAAAATCAATGAATTACGAGTTTGTTTTGGGACGCTGCTGTGAAAAAAACGATGCGCCGAACCGGAAATGCTTCTGCAGCAGCGCTTGGGCACCAGATTGTGAAAGAACAGATAACGCGAGAAATACGTCGATTCTTCCTGATGTAAGGAGTCTACTCTTTCTTTTGGTAGTTTTGGCGTTTACATGATCATAGAGCACAATGTTCTGTGACTCTTCAAAATACAGTAAAAACGCTCAAAAACACTGGCAGTCAGGGGGTTTCTGATCAGAAAACGGCTGGCAGTTATTGAGTTAATAAATCACCAGCAAATGAGCTCCGTGACAGGATCTAGGGGCGGGGATTTTTGACACTAGGCTGTCCGATTTCAGAGCCGTTAATTTCAAGCTATAGCGGTAGATGAAGGATCTGATCTCGGTGGACCATTGAGTACATGTCCTCAGAAGCATCCAGACCCTGGATTCGAACACAGCATACCTCCCTCTTAAAGGAGAAACCCTGCCAACCCCCCAGCCTGCTGGGAAGGAAATCTGTTTCAATGCAACCTTCCTTCCAACATGACTGAGACATTAGACCGTTTTGTGATTACTTCACTGCAGAATTCTTACTTATTGCACATTTAAACTGGCTTATTCCTGTCTTTTTTTTAAAATATTCATTCAAACAATCAATCAGTCCTTGAGCAAGACACTTAACCCGCCTTGCCTGCTGGTGGTGGTCGGAGGGACTGGTGGTGCCAGTGCTCGGCAGCCTCGCCTCTGTCAGTGCACCCCAGGGCAGCTGTGGCTACATCGTAGCTCATCCCCACCAGTGTGTGAATGTGTGGAAGACTGATTGTGTTGTGAAGTGCCTTGGGGGGTTGTAGAACCCTAAGAAGGCGCTACACAAAATACAGGCCAAAAAAATTAATCAAATTTATTTGTATAGCACCTTCCACCACATTAACAGAAGCCCAAGGTGCTAAACAGTATATAAAAACATAAACAGGTAAAACAGTATAGAAATAGCATAAGAACAATAAATGGAAAAAGCACCGTTTTAACTATGTATAGTATGTTTAATGCATGGGGCTTTATAATGGATACGTTTTTTTGGTGATTTCTGATCAAATGAATTCTATTTGAGACACAATAATGTACAAAATTCTTCAACATGAAAACCTTTGAGATGTATCAAATCACTGTGAGAGTCATGTTTTTGACTTCTCAAGTGCTTCCAACACCATCCAGCCATCTTTGCTGCAGCAGAAGAAAAGGGGAGCAGGAGTAGATAGACATCTGACTGCATGGACCTCACCAATAGGCAACAGTACGTGAGGCTGCACAACTGTATGTCTGAGGAGGTTCTGTGCAGTACTGGAGCTCCGCAGGGTACAGTGTTCTCACCCTTTTATTCACCTACAACACCAGCAGCTGTCACCTCCAGAAGTTCTCTGATAACTCGGCCATGCACCACAGCTCCCCCCTCAGCACCATCATACATTTCTGATCTTCTCTGTACTTCTTCAGCATGTTTAAAGCAAAGGTAGCATCTGTAGAACTCTTTCTTAGCATCAAACCGTTCTGCTGCTCATAAATCCTAACTTCTGACCTGAGCCTAGCTTCTACAACTCTTCCCCAAAGTATAATTTGTATGACTCAGCTTTTTCCTTTTGTAGTTTCCACATCACATAAAGTGTGATTTAAAAAAATAGCAGCAGAACATAATATGGTAGACTTGAGTGGTGAATATAACAGGTCTGAGGGCACCTTATAGGGCTCCAGGGGGCACCAGGTTGGTGACCCCTGGTTCAGATGATCTGGAACCAGTGTAAACAGTCTTTTGGTTTTGTCGGGTTATCATTTGCTGCCTGTGTCAAAGAACCACATGTGTATTCCTTCTGATGAGGCCTTTAATGGGTGGGCTCCTAGAGGTATACACTCTCTGTGACCTATATGTTTATGGTACATTCTGAAAAACTGGCGGTCTAGTTTCATGTCCACAACTCACAGTTCTTCAGGTACTTACAACTGAGACACTTTAAGTCTAACTCTGAATATTTTCACCTGTGCCTGTCTCAGTCTCTGCTTGATGAGATCTTGGACTGTTGGACATCTACCAAGAAAGTTCAGAGTGGACTTTATACCCGGCTCAGCTCACACCATCAGACCAGTCGGAATATTCTGAAACAGAAACGGGAGCTGGACCTGGGTGTTGGATTGTCAGAGATCTGGAACAAGTTTCTACAGAACATTTATAAATCCTCTATCTGCGTGAGACACCGTGTTATTGTGTATGTGCAGGTTTACATATGTATGATAAATACATGTCCTTGTGATTGTCAAATGTTGTTATTTTGACTTTTTGGCTTGTTAAATTGCATTTGGGGTTGGTTTAGGCATTGAATATCAGATGAAACTAAGGTCAGTTAGGCAAACCAATAGGTCACTTTGGAATGGGAACGTTGGGCCCTGAGGTCGTAAAAGTTAAAAACACCTGGTTTAGACCAACCTCTCTTCTGCTTTGGGGTCAACAGCTGATCGTTCATCCTAAAGGAACATCTTAAACTACAAACTCCTGAAATAACAAACAAAAGAAGCAACAGATGTGACTTACTGTCGGGGGTGCAGTCAGTGAAGAGTGGCACCAGAAGAGGCACATTATCAATGTTCTTCAAATGAGGACGGACCTGGTGAATCCCGCGTGGTAATTTGGCCTGGGAAGACACAAACATAAAACAGGACTAAAAAATAAAGGCAACACAATCCAGTTGGATGGATGTAAACAATGTAAGTAAAGATTATTTCTATAGTACCTATCAAAGAAAACAAGGGCTTTACAAATGATAACAAAATTATATGATAATTAAAAAGCAAAAAGAAAGATATAAGATCATTAAAACCAAAAGGATAAAGATGGTTTGTAACCAGTGAGAAACACAAAAGATTAAAGTAAAAGCAGCTTTAAATAAAAGGGTCTTCAGCTGCTTTCTAAAGGGGACCAGACTGTCAGTAACACGTAAGGATAAAGGAAGTTCATTCCAAAGTCAGGGTGCAACAGTCTGGAAAGAGCGATCACCTCCACTTTTCTATCTGGTCTTTGGAACTTCTAGAAGGTTCTGGTTGGTGGACCTGAGGGCTCGGGTTGGAGCATAAGGCTTTAACAGTTCAGTAACATAAGGAGAAGCTTGGCCATGTAGAGCCCTGAAAGTTCTAGTCAGGATTCTAAAGTTAATGGGTAACCAGTGCAGAGACATCAGAATAGGAGTGATGTGAGCTCTTCTGTTTGCTCCAGTTAGGAGCCTCGCTGCAGAGTTCTGGACCAACTGAAGGCGGTCAAGGGCTTTTTTGTTAAAACATGTGAAAAGTGTGTTAGAGTTATCTAGACGGGAGGAGATAAAGGCATGGATAACCATTTCAAGTTCATGGAAGATCAGATGGTTGTGAACATCTCTTCATGGCCAAGTCTCAGAGCCTTCGGAGGTAAAACCAGGGTTGAAATAAGGAATCCTTACTCTGTTGCAGTCCTCCAGGAAGCTGGGGACGTCACTGTCTGTGGGCTGGAAACTGGCCAGGTCCGAGTGGCCCTCCTCCTCCTGCAGCAGAGGACCCTCAGCTTCATCTCGAGAATCTTCATTACAAAACACAAAAGGTGGACATTAAACAGAACCAAACCAAATAAACCTTAGCTAGAGGATGAAATCAGCCCATGAGTCACCTTTCAAACTCAAAATAACCACCCGTTGGGTCATGTCTGTATGAACACAAAGGCCCCTGATGGAAGCAGGTCCCTCACACCTTTCTCTACTAGAGTATCCTAACCTGCTCCATTAATGGAAGGAGAGCAGCTAGGCACCGGACCTTAAGACTCTACAGCAGGTAGAAAAACCAGCCAAAAAATGATCAGCACCCGTTCTGTGTCTAATAATTGGTGTCAAATAAGCTCTATGACAACATTTCATATGTATATATTGATGACTGGAGTTTTTAGAGTCCCTCTCAACATTACGCCAAATTTATACACAATCAGGTTTAAAGAGGACCTAGAAGGTAAACCAACATGTTCCTTGTTGTTGTTGAATAAAGACAGCTTGGGTGGTCAAAAGTAGCATGCCAAAAAGTCAACGCCGTGTTTGCTCTTTTCACAGCAAGGCTGGTTTAGGGGGTTTAGAATGGCCTGTATTAGGGCTCCTGGGACAGATGAAAGCCTAAAGAACATTTCTGATGCTTTTTAGAGGCTCAAAGCTGTTCTAGATTGTTGATTAACTGCATTCTAGGTCTTCTTTAAATTAACAATACTGCAGAAAAATCACCAACATGTTTTATTCTACAGGAAAGATGCAATTGTAAAAGAAAAAAAAACAACTTTTGAATGCATACAGTAATTTGAGTGCCAAGTGATTATTTGTTCAGGGTCAAACAAGTGCTAAACAAACGGTTAAAAACTATCGTTCCTCCTGTCATTTGCAGCCATAAGTTGCTTACAAGTTGACTTCTTGTCAAGTAAGTCAAGTTTATCCTGATGGATATGAGAAACAGCAACATGGTTAAGTTTGGTTTGAGTCACTGACAAAACTAGTATCAGCACCCTAGCACTACCATCAACTTAGCTAGCCAAAATATTAGCAAACTGAAATAATGGCCAGATAACGGATATCCCAACCATGTCTGATACGTAACATACAAAAGCTTCTTTGATCACTAAAAAATAGCTTTAAATGAAACTGTTTATAGTGTTGGTGGTATGGCAGTTAGCATGGCTGCATTCCAAACAGTAGCCTGATCCGGGTTCAGTTCCTGGACGTGTGATTTGGAATCATAGGATGGCCAAGGAAGGTCCCGCCTTTCTCGCCTCTGATTGGCTGGAAGGGCTGTCCTATGATTGGCTATTTCATGTAACAGCAAACCAGCTTCCCTCGCTGCAGGGTTTTATGTCTGCAGACAGATCTTGAGGAGTTTTTTCTAAAGAACATGTGAACTTAGCGCTATAATAACCATTCTGTCCTGTTTTACAACAAACCAGCTTCAGTTTCTTTTATAAGAGAACCTGAAAAACATCTAATGTGAACTTGTAATCAATCTTGTTGCATTTATCACACTGTTGGATTGACTTTATATCTGTTGGCTCTCAAGCATGGGGTTATCTTATTACTATAGGCTATGTTATGTCTTCACTTTCATAGGTTAAAGCTGTTTGCAGGTTAGGACACATCTCATCATCTGTTTAAATGTGTATCATTTAATCTAAATTTAATTCTAAGCTGATTATGATTCAGACCTATTTTTCACCAGTTTTCATTATTCTAGAAGAGAAACAGACCTGCTGCACACAGCTGGGCAAAATAGGGCAGTTTTATTATATTTCATACTAGGTAAGGCACACATAGCCTATGTACTCCACTAACCTCAATGCTTGAGAGCCAACAGAGTGAATCTAACAGTGTGATAAATGCAACAAGATATAAGTTCACATTTTACGTATTTCAGTTTTTTTTTTATAAAAAGAACAAACCCCCAAGGCGCTTCACAACACAATCAGTCATCCACCCATTCACACGCTGGTGGGGATGAGCTACATTGTAGCTACAGCTGCCCTGGGGCGCACTGACAGAGGCGGGGCCTCCCGTACACCGGCTCCACCGGTCCCTCCGACCACCACCAGCATTTAGAGTCAAACCCATGTGAGCAGCCCTGTGCTAATGCTGAGTCTGATCTAAATGTATAATTACGTTCCTGAAAAATGTCTGATTAACACTAGAAAGGCCATGGCAGTCATTCTGACTGTTTTGTTATTTTCATGTTTAATTACTTTATCAAATATGCTGGTGAAGGTTCTCGGTCATCCAGGTCATGAAGTGGACTTCTTGTTTCTTTATTGATTTGTTTGATTAACTTTGGTTAAATGTTTTATTCCAACACTTTACCGTGTACCAAATTGAGATTGAAGAGTTGGTTAAATTCAAAAACTGATCAAGTTCAGATGTGCATCCACTGTTGTTATTAGTGACATGTTAGCATGAAAATAAGGTAGAAAACGTCCAAATATCAGCAGCACGTCGACCATCAGCGTACCATGACCTCTACATTTCGGTATCAGCATTAGAGAAACCCATATCGGTGGATTTTGTGAAGACGTGGCCACCCCCACTAAAAACATAATTATTCACCCAAATAATAAAAGTGGGTTCCTAAGGACATGAAAAACTGCTTGGTTCAGTAAAGGAAAGCCTTCCTGCAGGGTGATAATAAGATAAAGGAAAGTTAAACCAGCCAGGATGAGTTACAAAGACAAGGTGGAGCAGAAACTAACCTCAGGAAACAAAAGTGTGTGGCAGGGCTTAAACATCATGGTGGGCAGGGTCCCCAAACCCACAAAAGTTGACTGCTCAGACCCTGCTTCCTTTGTGGAACAGTTAAACAACTTCTTCACCTGGTTCAACAGTCTAAGGACACCAACCACTTGGACTCCTGTAACTCCTGACTCTCCCCCTGAGGCCTTAGATACTGATGATGAGTGGCTGGTGACTGAACTCAACCCTAATAATGCCTCTGGCCCTGACAGAGTGTTTAAAGCTACGGGAGGTGGGCTAATCACAAGACTCTTCCAACACCTTCTTGATTCCAGCTGAACAAAACTCTGGCGGGTAATTAACTAGGCCTCCAAAATAATTGGATCACCCCCCCTGTCTGAAGTGCACGACCACGCACTGCTGAGGAAGGCTACCATGATTATGAAGGATTTCTCTCACCCTCTTTATCATATTGCTGCCATCAGGGAGGCGGTATAAAACCCCAATGGCTCAGGAGAATCTTTGGTACCCTCAGCAGTATCTGCTCTGAACAAGGTGATAGTATATTGTTTTTATGGTCTGTTTGTATTTATTTGTGTTATGAGCCATTTCAAAAGGGACATATCTGTGACCCCTTGGGACACCGTCAATCAATAAATCTATCATCTATCTATCTATCTATCTATCTATCTATCTATCTATCTATCTATCTATCTATCTATCTATCTATCACTAACAGGGAAACATTAACAAGTACCTTGGTGGATGTCTTCATGCAGAGAACCATGACTGGGACTGGATGGCACTCCCTCACAGGGACTGTCCCCATTAGGAGTCAAAGAGATATGGCAGTTCCAGCCCGTCTCTAGTCCCATCTTCTCTGCAAACACCTGTAGACACACACACACACACACACACACACGTCTGTCTTTCAATGAAAGTGAAGACCATCCATTGACTTCCATTCATTTTTAAGACTGTATTATGCCTAACCCTAACCAACGCTGCTGTGTTCCTACCTCTAAACACCATACCTCTAAAACCAACTGGTAAGCTTTTAAAAAGCAGTGAGGACCAGAAAAATATCCTCACTTTGTAGGGAAAAAAGTGAAAATGGTCCTCAGTATGTAGTATTAAACAAATACACACACTCACACAGGGTTCTGGACCAGCAGCAGCACTCTCTCTCTCTCTGTGTGTGTGTGTGTGTGTGTGTGTGTGTGTGTGTGTGTAGTGTGTGTGTGGTGGGGGTGTAGTCACCTTGCTGCGGAGCTCATCCTCCATGGAGAAGTACACAAAGCGGATACAAGCGGCCACCAGAGCATCAATGAGACGCACTGTGTCTAGCCTGGCCTGAAACTGAGAGGACACCATGCCCATGAAGATCTGTCCACTCAGAGCCTGAACGCAGTCCTCCCGCTCCACACCTTCACCAATCCCCTCTGCAGACACGACAGAAGCCACAGCCATTAGAAATTCTTTCCTTCTGCAAGTCTACAGACTTGTATGGGAGGAACCTCACCATCAGAACTCCAGCTATTTCTGCAGGAGCTCTGTTTGATGGGAGTGGTGGAGGGCAGCTCCACCCCAGAGAAGAGACAGGGACCAGGAGCCAGCTCCACACACTTTCCATCCAGATGGGTGGACAGGGTCACCTGCATGGGCTTGTAGGAAAAAGCTGAGCAGTAACCAGACAGGCATGCTCGCTGGTAGAAGTCCAGAACCTTCTTCCTGTTGGTCGTAAACATCAGGATCAACATCTAAACAACAAGTGGGTCATGTGACCTTAAAGCAACAAGCAGGTGTTAGTAAACCACCAGGTACCAGACCTGTCTGAGCCTGAAAGAGGGTAGATATCAGTTCCATCCCAGAAGTCTGAGCAGGCCTCAAGGATCAGGTCAGCAGAACCGTGGGACAACATCTGGATATTATCTACAACATCAGGACACGGAGAACCATGAGACAACATCTGGATATTATCTGCAACATCAGGACACGGAGAACCATGAGGCAACATCTGGATGTTATCTACAACATCAGGACACGAAGAACCATGAGACAACATCTGGATGTTATCTACAACATCAGGACACGGAGAACCATGAGACAACATCTGGATGTTATCTACAACATCAGGACACGGAGAACCACAAGACAACATCTGGATGTTATCTACAACATCAGGACACGGAGAACCATGAGACAACATCTGGATGTTATCTACAACATCAGGACACGGAGAACCACGAGACAACATCTGGATGTTATCTACAACATCAGGACACGGAGAACCATGAGACAACATCTGGATGTTATCTACAACAGGGGTTCCCAAATTGGGGGTCGGGACCCCCAAGGGGGTCCCCACAATTTTGTCTTTGCTGAGGTTAGCAAGATTTTATTTGTAAAAATTACATTTATAAAATCTCAATAACACAGTATAATCAGAACTCCATATAAAAGTTATAACTGCATATCTGTATAAAGTTAGTAAATTATCACATTTAATGTGTTTATGTGTGTAGGAGATGGGGGTCCGGGCTTGTCTTGGGCACGGGAAAGGGGGTCCTCAAAGAAAAAAAATTGGGAACCCCTGATCTACAACATCAGGACACGGAGAACCATGAGACAACATCTGGATGTTATCTACAACATCAGGACACGGAGAACCATGAGACAACATCTGGATGTTATCTACAACATCAGGACACTGAGAACCATGAGACAACATCTGGATATTATCTACAACATCAGGACACGGAGAACCATGAGACAACATCTGGATATTATCTACAACATCAGGACACGGAGAACCATGAGACAACATCTGGATATTATCTACAACATCAGGACACGGAGAACCATGAGACAACATCTGGATATTATCTACAACATCAGGACACGGAGAACGATGAGACAACATCTGGATGTCATCTACAACATCAGGACACGGAGAACCATGAGACAACATCTGGATGTCATCTACAACATCAGGACACGGAGAACCATGAGACAACATCTGGATGTCATCTACAACATCAGGACACGAAGAACCATGAGACAACATCTGGATGTCATCTACAACATCAGGACACGGAGAACCATGAGACATCTGGATGTCATCTACAACATCAGGACACGGAGAACCATGAGACAACATCTGGATGTTATCTACAACATCAGGACACGGAGAACCATGAGACAACATCTGGATGTTATCTACAACATCAGGACACGGAGAACCATGAGACAACCCCCACTTAAGGACACTTAATAGATAACAATATCAGGAACATTAATAAAGGGATCCTTTGTTTATTAATGCTTAATAATGCACCAAGCATCGTTAATAAAGGGACCCTTGTAAATCATTTCTATCCAATAAGTCACTA
This sequence comes from Aphyosemion australe, assembly GCA_006937985.1. Classification (NCBI taxonomy): domain Eukaryota; kingdom Metazoa; phylum Chordata; class Actinopteri; order Cyprinodontiformes; family Nothobranchiidae; genus Aphyosemion; species Aphyosemion australe. The sequence continues at coordinate 2,778,097 of SSNS01000049.1, read as the reverse complement.
TGCCTGTGGAGAAACAGCTTCATCACACAGTGAGGAATAGAAATATTTAAACAATCTGAAATTCACATTGCAGGTGCCTTCCTACTGTGAGAGACAGCGTTCAAATCAATTCAGGAAATCACATACCGGTAGTATGATTAATAAAGAATTTATTTGTATTACACTGCTGCACAGAAGTGATTGAACTAACACAAAATCAGTGCTGACATTTGGTACAGAAGCCTTTGTTTGCAGTTCCAGAGGTCAAAGGTTTCCTGTAGTTCTTGAGGGGGGCCCCAGGTGACCCACGTCCGGGCGAGGGAACACCATTTCCATTTGTACTCAGCATAATTGGTCTTTGGCCTGCTCCTTGTCTGATCCCCTACCTATCCCTCACTAAATTATGAAAGTTAAAGAGTTACTAAAATCCTTTCCACACGGAATGCATCTTGCAGCGTGGTTGTTTAACTCATTCCCTGCCATTGACGACTAAAGTCGTCTTTTCAAATCCAACCGCTGGCTGCCAAAGTCGTCATTTCCCGTTTTTTACGGGGCGGGCTTCGGAGCGAGCCCCCGCACCGTGGGAACAAACATTACGTGTCTAAAGCGGATCTTCATCCGTGTATGTCACACATCACGTGATCAGGAAGCGGAAAATCAATGGATTACGAGTTTGTTTTGGTTTTGGGCCGCTGCTGTGAAAAAAACGATGCGCCGAATCGGAAATGCCTCTGGAGTGACGGTTGGGCACCAGATTGTGAACGAACGGAAAACGCTAGAAATACGGCGATTCTTCCTGATGTAAGAAGTGAGTCTGCTCTTTCTTTTGGTAGTTTTGGCGTTTACATGATCATAGAGCACAATGTTCTGTGACTCTTCAAAAAACAGTAAAAACGCTCAAAAACGCTGGCAGTCAGGGGCTTTCTGATCAGAAAATGGCTTGCAGTGAATGAGTGAAGATATCAAAGGCTACTCATTTTATCAATTAGAGTTAAATAACTTGCTGCCAGCAGAAAGATTATCATACATGCAGTCAGTGGCGGCTCGTCCATAGGGGGCGCTAGGGCGCCGCCCCACCAGTCTCACAGGAAGAGGAAGAAGAAGAAAGGAATCACAAAATGTATTTAAAAAAACATTAAATTTAAACTGAACGATCTATACACCATATGGGCTGTAAGTGCTGTGTGTAATCTGCATTTAATAAAAGTTTAACAATGTTCATACTTTTAACACGGCCGAAACGTCGATGTACTTCCTGTCATGTGTCCTCTCGTGTAATAGATACATGAAAAGTAACAATTGATCTGTAATCTGTTGATCTGTAATCTGTTAGTTCTGCGTTTGATTGATCATGCCTGAAAGGATCGGGAGTCGGAGCTCTCCTCACCTGCTTCAGTCTTGCTAGCGCTGCTGCAAAAGAAGCATGGAGTCTGACTCTTTTCCTTCATATCTCCCGGTTCCAGGTATGAAATGTGTGATCAGTGGTGGCTGGTGAATTTTTTTTTGGGTGGGGCGCATTTTTCTTATTTTATTTTTTTTATGTTAGTTCTTGTGAATGGTTTTTATCTTGAGAGGTGCTATATAAACGGTCATTTTTTGATCATTTTGCAGTCAGTTTTTCAGATGCGCTAACCACATATCACCACTAGGGAACGCCAAATTACCATTCTTATGTGTCACACAACTTGAAATCTACGGACCGGTCCAGGAGCACTTAGCAACAAAGTTGTTCCAAAAACATGCTTCATATTGACCAAAATATGCAAACTGCACAGGAAGAAGCTCTTTTTAAACGATAGAATTCACGTTTTCTACCTCAACATCACCCAATGACTGCTAAATGAAAAGCAAAACAAAGCTATTTTCATGAAGTCAAAAGCTAAATTCTGTCTTACCTTGCTGGTCAAAATAATCCATCTTATAGTAAAAAATCCACTTGGTTCGTAGAATCCACTGATAAAAAGATGAAACTACTAGTTTTCTCCATAGTCAACGTTAGCAGCGGCTCCACAACAACAAAGGACAGTGAACTAGCCTGTGGAGAATTTTCCGGTTCTGTCTGGGCTGGGTGAGCTGACCAATCAGCATCCTCCTCCTGATCTGAGCAGACTCCCACCGTTTGCTTGCGATCGCAACTCTAAGCGCCCAACAGCTCTCCTATTCCTTGTCGTTGGGGATCCAGTGCGCATGCTCCAGTTAGCCCATATTAAGTCAATGGTAAAGATTGCTGCAACCGCGAGAGGACACGTGACAGGAAGTACGTTGACGTTTTGGCCGTGTTAAAAGTATTAACTTTATTAAACTACAATTAAATGCAGATTACACACAGCACTTACAGCCCATAAGGTGTATAGATCGTTTAGTTTAAATTTTATGTTTTTTTAAATACATTTTGTGATTCCTCTCTTCTTCTTCCTCTTCCTGTGAGACTGGTGGGGCGGCGCCCTAGCGCCCCCTATGGACGAGCCGCCACTGTGTGTGTAACACTTGCGGGCGCAGCAATCTTTACCATCGACTTAATATGGGCTAACTGGCACATGCGCGCTGGATCCCCAACGACAAGGAATAGGAGAGCCTTTGGGCGCATATGGTTGCGATCGCAAACGGGGGAGTCTGCTCAGATCAGGAGGATGCTCACTGGTCAGTTCACCCAAACCAGACAGAACCGGAAATTTCTCCACAGGCTAGTTCACCGTCCTTTGTTGTTGTGGAGCCGCTGCTAACGTTGACTATGGAGAAAACTAGTAGTTTCATCTTTTTATCATTGGATTCTACGAACCAAGTGGATTTTTTTACTATAAGATGGATTATTCTGACCAGCAAGGTAAGACAGAATTTAGCTTTTGACTTCATGAAAATAGCTTTGTTTTGCTTTTCATTTAGCAGTCATTGGGTGGTGTTGAGGTAGAAAACGTGGATTCTATGGTTTAAAAGAGCCTCTTCCTGTTTAGTGTGTGTGCAGTTTGCATATATTGGTGAATATGAAGCATGTTTTTGGAACAACTTTGTTGCTAACTTAGCAATAAAGTCCGTCGATTACAAGTTGTGTGACGCATAAGAATGGTAATTTGGCGTTCCCTAGTGGTGATATGTGGTTAGCGCATCTGAAAAACTGACCTGCAAAATGAAGAAAATAACGATCATTTAAATAACGCCTCTCAAGATAAAAACCATTCACAAGAACATAAAAAAAATGCGCCCCACCCAAAAAAAATTCACCAGCCGCCACTGCATGCAGTAGCAATTCAATAGGAGGGTTGTACATGTTTAAATCCAGAACGTTTAACCCAGTGGTTTTTGGCCAGGCAGTCGAGAGAGAGAGAGAGAGAGAGAGAGAGAGAGAGAGAGAGAGAGAGAGAGAGAGAGAGAGAGAGAGAGAGAGAGAGGTATGACCTCTTCGTGTGTGTGTGTGCGTGTGTATAACTTACTGGAGGAGGCATCACGGACACACAGGGAGATGAGGTGTGAGATGGGGGGCTGGCGCTTAGTGAAGTAGTGAAGGCGGTGAGACGTTAACTCCTTCCTCTTCTGTCCTAATGGTAACTGGTACAGAGCCAGGTGGTTCTCCTGGTTGAACAGCTGTCTGGCACCAGGAGTGAAACCTTACAGAAACAGGCAGGAGCTTCAACACATAGTGACAAGGATCCTACAAGTAAATCCCAGTCAGGGATGGTATTGCCTAACAGAAGATGCTGATGGTTCAAGTTAACCTTTGACCTCAGCTGTGAAAACGTGTGATATCAACTGTGTTCAGAAATTGTTTGACCCTAGTGGTGCAAACAGCTAGCTACCCATCAGAAACAGAACCCAGTAGCTCACCTATGAGCCTGGAGAGCTCACAGAGCCCCCAAGGAACGTAGACAGGAAGGACGGCGCCATGGCTCTCCTGCAGGGCCAGGTTGGACAGGTGGTCTGAGAAATGGCAGAGCTGCTGGGTAACACCGGCGTTACACAGGTTCAACATGATGTTGAGACCCAAAGGCTTCAAGGAGGGCAAGTGGCCTTGCCAGGACAGGTCATCAAACTGAATGCTTGCTGGGTTCTGCTGGTCCTGAGATAGGCTCAGCATCTCCAGGTGGTAGTCACAAACAAAATCTTCAGCCTCCGCATTGAGGAATCCCAAAGCAAAGTCCTGGAATCAGAAAACAGTCAACATGGCCGACCCAAGAGGCATTTCAGTGGGTTATAATAAAGATTCAACACCAGATAGTGATGGACAAATCACAGCTATGTTAAATGGTTAACGGTCGGTATTTGATATAGCGCCTTCTAGAGCTACAATGTAGCCACAGCTATCATTTTTTTTCTTTCTTTTTACACAAACAGGAGTTGTTTTTTTACCTTCTTATTTCGCTGACGTTTCGATCGCAGCTGCGATCATCCTCAGAGCTACATCGCCATCTTGGCGACGTCACTTCCTTCTCCGTTTATCTGCGGGCAGCAGAGGACGGTGTCGCCCTCTGCTGCCCGCGCCCTCCTTGCCGATGACACTGTCCCATGCGTGATCCAGTGTATAAACCCCTTCATCTCTGTTCATGGTTGCGTGTCCACGTCTCCTTATTTCAATCGCTTCCTTGATCCATCTTTTGTATTTTTGTTGTTCTGTGTTTATGATCCTTGTTTTGTCCCAGTCCATTATATGATTTTCTCTTGTGCAGTGATCTGTTACGGCTGATTTTTTTATTGTACTTTCTGCTTCCTGTTTTGCTGCTCTTGTGTGTCTTTTTCTCGTCTCCTTCTCACACTCCTTTCTGTGTTCTATTGTTCGTGTGTTGAGTTGGCGTCCAGTCTCTCCTATGTATGTTTTGTTGCATAATTTGCATGGAATTTCGTATATGACTCCACATTTATTTCCTGTTGGTATCTTGTCTTTTGGGTGTACTAGTCTTTTTCTAACCGTTGTGTATGGTTTTGTTGGTGTGTTAATGTTATGTTTTTTCATCGTTGCTGTTATTTTTTCTGTTATGCCTTTGATGTATGGAAGGGTTATCACTGGTTTTGGTTCTTGTTTTTCTGGATTTTTTATTCTTTGTTTCGGTTGTTCTTGTCTTTCTGTTGTTATTTGTTGTTTACCTTCAAGACAGTGTCATCGGCAAGGAGGGCGCGGGCAGCAGAGGGCGACACCGTCCTCTGCTGCCCGCAGATAAACGGAGAAGGAAGTGACGTCGCCAAGATGGCGATGTAGCTCTGAGGATGATCGCAGCTGCGATCGAAACGTCAGCGAAATAAGAAGGTAAAAAAACAACTCCTGTTTGTGTAAAAAGAAAGAAAAAAAGTGATAATATTTAGAAAAAACACAGAATGAACGCTCAAAAGATGTAGCCACAGCTGTCCTGGGACACACTGAGGCTGCCGTATACTGGCACTACCAGTCCCTCCGACCACAACCAGCAGGCAATGTGGGTTAAGTGTCTTGCCCAAGGACACAATGACATCGACAGAGTGCGGATCGAACCTGCAACCTTACGATTATGGGGCAGACACTTAACTCCTCTTCCACTGTTGCCCGTGTTAACAGAGAACAGCTGATTGGATGATGGTTCCTTAGCCAAAAAATCTAGGCATACCATTGGAGTAGCAAAAGATTTTGCTCTGCAGGTCGGTCTAGCCATGCACCATTGTAGCCTCAGCAGGTCTACCACTGCATTGAACAGTGTTAGGTCTGGCCAATCACAGCACTCTGTTTGTTGTTGCACGTTGTTGGACGGGCTTAGCACCAGAACTGTGATGAAGAAAAACTACAAAAATGGTGACGGTTCAGAAACTGCGCTCAATTGAAACAGCTTGGACATCAACTCTGGCCTATTCAGACTTGAGCTTTTCTTTGAGATATGAGCAGATACAGGCAGTGTTGTACCTGAACACATTCATTAACGATCGTTCGTGAACTTGTTTTTTTTGTGTGTGAACGTGAACGGAACTTTCTCGTATTTTGTCTGAAAATAGAACCATCTTTATGTCTCAGCCTGGTCCTAGACGAGTTGCAACATAATTTGGGGGCTCTTCCTGTTTTTCTGGCGTTTTTGATGAGTGTGTGTGTGTGTTTGGTGTCTGGTTGGTGGTTTTGTTGTGTGTGTGTGTGTGTGTGGGGGGTGTTATGGATTTTTCCTTTGATCGTTTTGTGGAGTATTCTTCTTGGGGCCAATTAGACAGGTCTGACCTGCTCTTTAGCTACGTTTACATGGGCACAAGTAATCTGAATGAATGCCCCATCAGCTCAAAAATTCTTTATGTAAACATGTCAGTCGGAATATTCTGATCTGATACGGACCAATCACAATGAAATTTAATTCCGATTGAGAGAGGTGGTTTTATCTGATCATCATTGCCATTGACGTCCATGTACACAGCCATTCAGATTGTTGGAGTAAAATAATGCCCAATGCGCATGTGTGCAGCTTCAGCGTGACGTCTATATACAGGCCCACTGACTGATTGCAAGGTTGTAGACACCTGTGATGCTAATTAGTAGCCTAGTGAACTAGACCAAATTCTTGCCTTGCAAAGTTTGGTCTAGGCACGCTTCATTGGAACCCTCGCAGCCCCGATCCACTGCTGTGGCTGTCTAATCACAGCTCGATATAGTTTTGGTTGGGCCAATCACAGCGCTCTATATTGTGGGCCAATCACAGAGTGGGAGTGGCCGATGACGTCAGAGCTGCGGCCGCGAACACAAACAACATGGCGGCGGCGCAGGAACCACAGTGGTTTGAAACAGCTTTGTCATCAACATTGGATTATTTAGACTCCAACGTGCGTAAGTCTGTCGGATATACTTAGCGGCTTCTTATTTTTATCAAACAAAGTAGTGCAATGTCCCAGTACACCAGGGGCCTCATTTATCAACTGTACTTACGTACAGATCTGTGCGTATTTCGTGCGTGGGAACGATTTTACGCATTGTGTGGTATTTACCAATTTGTACTTGTGCGTGAAAACGTTCCTAAATATAAGAACAGCTCTGACCATGCGTAAGAACAGCATCTAGTGGCAGAACGAGGGAACCGCAAGTCTGAAGGTCTCAGTGATCCACGCGTGTTCCTCATCCACTAATTATTTTACCCAATAAATAAATATTTTGGTGGATAAATAGCTGTGTCACATTATTGGTGCTAAAACACCCGTGACCCACGGGAATCTGACTGTAGAACGGCTGATTTCGTGTTATTTTGTAATCACAATGTTTACTCTTACCATGTTTATGATGTTTTAAATCATTTTGCATTTATTTATTTTGTTTTAATTTAATTATTTTGTCCTTGTGAAGCGCCTCGTGATGTTGCTTGAGATGCGCTATATAAAAAATCGTTTCTTATTCTTATTATTATTATTGGAGGATTTAGCAGAGCAGAGTGTACTCCGGAGGGAACGGCTCTTCCTTGAGCGCAGCGCACTGATCCGATTCCAGTCCAGATTCTATTTTACAAATAAAAGAACCTCCAGAACCTCCTCCGCTCCCCGATCATACACGCGTTGTCAAGTGTCCAGTGTTTCGATCTCGCCGTCAATAAAGTTTTTCTTTTTTTTACGGGAAGAACCCAGGGAATCCCCTCCCGACCTGAGGACGTAGTGTGACCAAATATGGTTAATTCAGGGCGTTTCTGTATGTAAATGACGATACACGGACACGCGCGCCTGAATGCGCACAGGTGGGATTTATCATCAGACGATTGCGGAGGAACATGCGTACGAGGCCACCGCATGTTTCATAAATCAGGACATTGACTGTTCGTACACACATTCTAAATTTCATCCGTAGGAGGGAATATAGGAATGTTTCTACGAACGTTTGATAAATGAGGCCCCTGATATTCACATGTTTTTCATACAAAAACGACAGAACTCATTGATGTTAGACGCCATTGCTGACTCCCTCTTTTCCGTCGCTGTGATTACGTCACGTTGTTCGGTACTCTGATTGGTCCTAGAGCGATCCATTTGCGTGCAGACAGTTTGAAAGACAACTGTAGATCCTGCCTCACGACTGAGAGTCGTCAATGGGTCGTGGCCAGACTATATATTCACATATATAGGATGGCTTGCCAGGCTAGCTAATTAGTGGACACACCTTGAACTAACACGTCCCTTTGGTCACGTTATGTTCAGTCTTTTCTGGGGGTACCATCATTTTTGTCCAGGTCTGTTCCATGAGTTTATTTTTTTAAATAATTCCGTTGAAGCATGGTTGAAAAGCAACGTCTGACTTTCATTGGTTACATTTCATAGAATTTTTATTTATTATTACTTTTTGTCAGACTCAAGTTATGTATGTGATCATTGTGGGTTTTCTTTCATTGACTGAAGGGTTCCAACTATTCTGTCCACATCTGTACTATTTTATTTAATTGTCTTTAGCCCTCCAGGCATGTGCCCTGTATTCCCGATGGCCAGTGCTCCAGCAGTGAACTGCACAAGGACCCTCATCACTTGGCCTTTATCTTTATTTTTAGAATCATTCAGTCTTTCCTGCAGATGGAGATAAACTATCTAAACATTTAGACGATCAGCTTTGTCTCAGATGGGTTCTGGTCTCTACTGAACCCCCGTCTCATAGCAGAAGCACAGTTTGTTAATAAAGGTCCTTTTTTATATTGACTCACCTGGACATGGTTATCCTCCGCTCCCTCCATGTTGTGGCTGAAGCTAACATTTGACCCAGAGTGATGCTTTGACCCAGAACATGGCTGGAAAAAGGGAGGTGTTTCTGAAGACAGAGCTGGGTCATGTGACACCTCACTGGGCTCTACGGGTTCTGACAGCTGGGTGGAGGTCTGCTCTGGCAAACATAGCAGAGCCTCTGCCTCCTGGACCTGAGCAGCAGGAACATTAGTCACACACACCTGAAGATTTAACAGTTGGACACAGGAGATGCATACCTGGTCTCTGTCATCCTCAGTCTCCATCTGGCAGTAGGAGTTGACAGACAGGTCATCTCTGAGGTTGTCCTGGCTGCTGTGAGGCAGTTCTACTCGTCCACTGAAAAACAGGACTGTCTCTGGACTGGGGTTTGGCCAGGACAGGATACCCTGTTTGTCCACACAGCACAGCACCTGGACGGGCACACCAATTAAACCTGTCTACACCTTCAGCTAACAGAAGAGACCAGTTGAAACGGTTTGTGTTTATAGATTTCAGGGTAACTGGGGCACCAGCAGTGGACCTCATAGATCAACCAGACACCATCTGCTTTGAAAGGGTTGTGAACTCACAGTGACAGAACCCAGAGTGTGGAGCAGGCTGGACGTGCAGCAGAGCGTCTGGGACTGTCCCTTTAGGACACCAACCAGGTGTCTCCACACACACCTCAGCATCTCCTGTAGAGGGAACACACACACACAGTATAACTAATGATAAACATTTAAATGGCCTGTATTTGATATAGCACCTTATCGTTTTATTGTCAGTGAACAGGCGTCCTGGTAAAATGAAATTACATTTCAGCACAACCCAAGGGTCCAAGAGCATGCAAACAACACCACCCATGGACATAAACAGGAGCAGGCAGACAGAGTTTGAGACATTCAGCCGTCCAAGGCCAACATGGGGGAGCCATATTCAGACTACAGGCCTCTGCCTTAAAGTCTCTCAGTAGTCTCATGGGCGATTCACCCATGCACACACACATTCACACGTTAAAACACAAATTCAAAGTTCTTGGTCACATGATCAGAGACCCACCCCTGAAATACGTAAGTAGAAGGTGCATGGCCTGCACTAAATCCCATGATCGATCCCGCCTCCCTGCAGGGAATTCTGCTGTTGTGTCCCTGGGCAAGACACTTTACCCTCTTGCCTGCTGGTGGTGGTCAGAGGGACCGGTGGCACTTGTGTTCGGCAGCCTCGCCTCTGTCAGTGTGTCCCAGGGCAGCTGTAGCTACGATGTAGCTCATCCCCACCAGCGTGTGAATTTGTGTTGGATGAGTGATACACTATAGTGTAAAGTGCTTTGGAGTCTCTGACTCTGTAAGGCGCCATACTAGTGTGGGTCATTTATCATCACCATGTTTTTCATGAGCAGCTACTATTGTTGTTCGCCACACAAAATGATCTCTAGGGTTTAAAACTACAGTTTAGATTTTCTCCTTTTATAATTGAGAAGAATAGCATCGCTTCTCCATTTCAAACGGGGTCCTGACTGAACCGTAGAGCCTATCAAAATGAGACTTGCACTGGCTAAAGCTGACAGCTATACCTCCGTCTGGAGCCATAATTTATAAATGTACTGTCGCTGTAGCAGGATTTCTTGTGTGTTAGTTTCATGCTCTCATTCCACCCCGCACCCTCTAGGTCACATGACATCAGAGTTTGGGAGAGATTTGATTCAAGGTGAATCTGTCGATATGACACATCCTCCTCCCTCGTTTCTTCTAATGATCGATGTGGACAGAAAATCCTCCAGATTGCTGCATTTTCTGTGTTTGCTTGTTGTCCTGAGCGGTGAGTCTGCTGTGTGTGTGTGTGTGTGTATGTGTGTGTGTGTGTGTGTGTGTGTGTGTGCGTGTGCTCGTCTGCACTTGTTAACGACTCGTTTATCTGACTGACAAACTCCGCGAGCACATGCAGGGGGGTTGAGGTGCTGTCAATCACTACCTCAGTGCTGCTCTCTCGATCCTCCAGGTGACGCCTCCTTTTGGAACATTTTTCTAACAGGAAGTGTGAATGAATTAAGTCTACACCCACCCATAGTGTGACTCAGCCTTTAACATGGGAGTCAATGACAACTTGCTCTGTTTAGAGCCAGCACCCAGTGAATGAGGAAGGAACTGCAATTCTTGTCACTTCCACGCACGCACGCACGCACGTACACACACACACACACACACACACACACACACACACACACATACAAGGAGGTCATACCTGCCAGGAAACAACTTCTGTGTAGCTGCTCAGTGTGTCCTCGGAGAATTTAGCAAGCTGTGGTGAGACAGAAGGTTGGTTAGCCTGAGAGAGAGAGAGAGAGAGAGAGAGAGAGAGAGAGAGAGAGAGAGAGAGAGAGAGAGAGAGAGAGAGAGAGAGAGAGAGAGAGACAGACAGAGTGTGTGTCATTCACCAGGCCAGCTGATGATGCACGGCTGAACTCAGCTAGAACCCTGGCTTCTCCAAAGGCGTTAACCAGAACCCACATGAAGGGAAAGAGCAACGGCAGGATGGGCAGAAGCCCCATCACCTGTAAAACACAAGCTCACACTTACATATCACTCATGTATCAGTCAAAGCTGGCTGCATTCAATCTGAGCTTCGCTACAGTGCAGACTTCTCTGCTTTGCACCTGCTTGTTTACATTTTCTTTTTCACTGAGATCGCTGCTTTTCCTGCCAAAGTGTTTCTGCTCAGTGACTTCTGGACTCTTATAAATCACTGGAATATTTTATTAATTGACAGACAAGTCTCTGACCATCTGAAACCTCCTACAGCAGCATGATGCCTTCCTTTTCTTCAGAAGACTTCCACAACCTTCTCCAGAAGGTCACAGTTCTTGAAACTAAAATTTCTTGATTAGAAGTTAACTGGGACATAAATGGATTATTTGGAAATTAGCCTACCCTTACATCTACTCAGATCACCGGACAAGTCGATGGTGGCCCACAGCCAAAGGTCAAGGTCAAGTTTATTTGTATAGCATGTTTAAAACGGCTGTTGCTGACCACAGTGCTTCACAGCATGAGAAAACAGATCACAATACAAAAATAAAAATGAAATAAAACAAAGTGATTAGATTCAAATATAAAACACAGTTAAAATAGGTGAGACAGTGTCCAGGACAATCCCTGATAAAAGCCAGTTCCCAAGAATTGGTCAACACAGACAACTTAAAATGACGTAAAACAAGGCTAAAAGAGAGAAAATACCTCATTTGTTACTAATTAAAAGCCAGCCCATAAAAATGCGTCTTTAACAAAGTTTTAAAATGACTCAGTCTGAGCAGCTCTAATATGTTCAGGAAGTCTATTCCACAGTCTGGGGCCTGCCACAGAAAAAGCCCGATCACCACGGGACTTCAGCTTAGCTCTAGGCACCACCAGAAGAGTCTGAGTGCAAGGCTCTTGGAGGGACATGAACTTGTAAAAGCTCAGATAAGTAAAAAGGGGCAGAACCATTCAACGACTTAAAAACAAACAACAACAGTTTATACTGGATCCTATAAAACACAGGAAGCCAGTGCAAGGACTCCAGCACTGGGGTGATGTGCTCCCTACATCCTGTGTGTGTTGGTAAACGAGCAGCTGCATTCTGGACCAACTGAAGCCGGTGAATGGACGACTGCTCAAGGCCACAGTACAAGGAGCTGCAGTAATCCAGTCTACAGGAAATGAAAAGGTGGATCACCTGTTCAAACACGTTTGGAGGGAGATAGTCAGTCAGCAGCAGCCACACGAAGAGGCCAGAGGGCTCTTTGCCTTGTAATCTGTGAGCAGTCCTGCTTGGAATACTCTGAGACAGAGCCTAAGGAAAGGGGTTGAACCTTACTTCTCTTTTCCCAAATAATCAAGAATGTAAACTCCACCGAACGAATCCATCTGCTCCTGAAAGACTCCTGAACAAGAACCAGACCTGGAATCAAACATTAACAACCAAGTTTCTAGCAGAATTCACCTGAAGCTGAATGATGTTGTAGAAGGAGGGCGTGAGGTTCGGAGCTCCACAGATGTACCGGATGGTGTTCAGAAGCAGGAACGCCACCTACAAGAGTGAAGAAGACTGACATTCAGACAGGAACCTCATTACACCTGTGGTTCTAAAGAAGTTCCAGCTCACCAGGACAATGGGAAAGACTCGTTTAGAGATGATGAACTGGACCGTAAACCTCTCATTATCCAGCACAGAGATGGGCCGGGTCAGTGCCAGCTCCAGACTGTTCCTGTTGGAAAAACAAAATGCTGCCTGAACCCAACAGAAGAGCTGGTTTCAGTTCCAGCTGGGTTCATCTACCAGTAACACATGGATCAGACCAACATTACTCTACACTAAACCATCTACAGGATGAGACCTGGTCTGCAGAGAACAGGAGGACCTGGGTTTCCTACCGGACGTGGTCCAACACTGGGGTCTGGACCACCCTGAAGAGACGGTGCTGATGTGGGTTCTGGGGTCCTCTGTTCTTGGCCCGAGGGGAAGGTGGGGGGGAGAAGGGGGGGAATAAATCCCCTGGTTCCAAAACGATGTGCTCATCATCCTGAAATGGGGAAAAGATCCAACTCAGTCCCAGCTGATCAGGATTCTAACGGTGGGGCAACAAACGATCAGACCCTGGGTCAGTCTGAGGGCAGCATCACCTTGATGCCTCTAAGAGAGGCAAAGGCCTCCTGTCCAGGTCTCAGAGCGATGATGTCCCCCTCAACCAGCAGACTGACAGGTAGGTTGACCAGCTGGGAGTCACGATAGGTCCAGTGAAGAGACCAGGATGGAGATGAGGGTGTGAACAGGTCTGGGTAAAGAGATGGAGGCCATCGCACTTCGCCCACACACTCTGACAGGTAGTCTAGATGGACGAGAGCAGTTTGAGAGTGGTGTAGTAATACTGACCAATCAGAATAATCCTACAAGGTTTTAACATGCGGGACTGCCTCTGGACACACTGCTGGTCTGAGCAACACTAGAACTTCTAGACTACAAGAACTACCCTCTAACAAAACGGATCCATAGGAAAACTAAAGCAGCACAAATAATCAGATAAAAGAGTGTGACTGGTTTTCATCAAGCTACATACGTCTGATGTAGTTCTCTACCTTTATCGTGTATGTACCCTACACCTGAGAGCCAGATATCTCCACCCACCACTCAGCTGTGTGATGATGCCGTTGAGGCGCCGGACCATCTCACTCCTCTTCAGCCTCTCCTGACGACTCACCAGCAGCAGGTTCAGCAGCAGGAGGAGCAGCAGAGCTGCAGCATTCACCAGCTCTATGCCAGAACTGTGGAAGTTCAAGAACACACCAACAAGTCACAAGTTAACTAGAGCACACTCAACCGTCACATCATGTCTCACGTCCTTCTATTAGAGGACTCCTAAATGCTTAAAACAAATTCATTTCCACTGAAAGTGTCTCTAGCCCTGGGCCCCGTCAGTTCTACAGAACCGAGTCACCAAAGGGGCAGAAGTAACAGTGCTACTTTATTTTAATCTATTTTACTTTATTTCCCTCAGAAAATGAAAGTCTTTTCTTTTGGACTGGATGCAGAGTAAAGCATCAACAGTTAGCTGCTTCTACAGCAGCTTTCTCTTTTTGACGTCAGTCAGCAACACAACACTGGCACAACAGTGAAGTTAGGCTGGTAAAGTTCTCATAACTGGTGACTTTAATATTCACGTTTTAATATTCTCTGGAGTGAATGAATTATTTGATCTGCATCAACATGTACGTGGACCAACACACACTCAAGGTCACACACTAGACTTAATCCTAACCAAAGATGTGGATGTGTCAAACGTTGTTGTTAAGGATGTGGGTCTATCTGAGCATTTCTGTGTTCTCTTTGATATGTCAGTTTCACCTGCCACCCATCACACTTCAGTTGTTCTCAAAAAAATGTATCTGAGTGATCACACTGCATCAGTTTTTATAGAACTCATGAATATGTCAACAAGTATAACTACCAGCTGTTGTTGATTCACTTTTAAATAATTTCAACTGCAAAACTACTGAAGTCCTTAAAAGCATCGCACCCAAAAAGGTCAAACTTATCTCTGGCAGACAAAGAGCTCCATGGAGGTTCACTACATCAGATTCTGCAAAGTCATTAGTGATGACATTAACAGTTCCCGTGTTCTGTTTGCTACTGTCGAGAGGCTAACTAATCTCCAACACAGTTAGCTCCTGATTTCATAGGGTTAGGGTTAACCCTAAGCCTTAACCCTTCCCAAACTAAGTATAATGAGCTTGCATCCTTTTCAATGATAAAATCATAAACATCAGATGAACCAGTCATTCCTCCATGTCTACCAACACAACCAGACCACTGCTACAGACACACAACGACAATCTGGCTAGAACGCCAGCTTTCAGTGTGATTAGTGCTAAAACACTGGAGGCCATAGTAAACACCTTAAATTCATCCACCTGCTGTCTGGACAACCTGCCAACAAACTTCTTTAAAATGTTTTTAGTTGTTTGAAAGCTGATGTACTGAACATTGATAATTGTTCCTTAATGTCAGGTATTTTTCCTAAATCCTTGAAAACTGCTGCTGTTAAGCCTCGTCTAAAGAAACACAAACTCCCTTAGTGATGAATAACTACAGACCAATCTCTAATCTCCCTTTTATTGGGAAAATTATAGAGAAAGCAGTTATGATCCAGCTGAACAACGTTTGGAGACAAACAACCTGCTAGAAGGTTTTCAGTCAGGCTTTAGACAACACCACAGCACTGACACTGCACTGATGAAGGTATTCAATGATATTCGTCTAAATACAGATTCAGACTAAACATCTGTTCTGATGATGCTCCATCTCAGAGCAGCTTTTGATACTGTGGACCACAACATCCTTCTTGATAGGCTCATAAACTGGGTGGGACTATCAGGCACAGTCCATAGTTGGTTCAGATCTTATCGCAAAGACAGGAGTTATGTTGTTTCTATTGGTGATCATAAATCAAAGCAGATCACCATGACATGTGGGATCCCCCAAGGCTCAGTTCTTGGACCACTGCTCTTCAATCTCTACATGCTCCCCCTGGGTCAGGTCATACACAATAACAACATTACCTATCATAGTTATGCAGATGACACCCAGATCTACCTAGCTCTATCACCTAGTGACTGTGGTCCCCTAGACTCACTCTGTCAGTGTTTGAAGCAAGATGACTGGATGCAGTCAAACGTCCTCCAGTTAAACAAAGACAAGACTGAAGTTCTTGTCTTTGGAGATCAGAAGGATAGGATGGAGGTTATTGCTCAACTTGGCTCCAGAGGAATTAAAACAAAGACTCAGGTTAGAAATCTTGGTGTCATAGTTGATTCAGACCTGAGCTTCACTGGTCACATTAAGGCTATAACTAGATCAGCGTTTTATCATCTTCATCAAACAGCAAGACTCAGAGGTCTCATGTCCAGACCAGACCTAGAGAAACTCATTCATGTGTTCATCTCCAGCAGGCTGGACTACTGCAATGGTCTCCTAACTGGTCTTCCCATAAAAGCTGTGAAGCAGCTGCAGCTGATTCAGAATGCTGCTGCTAGAGTCTTAACAAGAACCAAGAGAACCGAGCACATCACTCCTGTTCCTAAATCTCTACACTGGTTACCAGTAAACTACAGAAATCCATTTCAAAGTGCTTGTACTAGTTTATAAATCACTCAATGGCATGGGGCCAAAATACATGTCGGATCTCCTTCCAGTATCTCTACCCAGCAGGGCTCTGAGATCCTTAGGAAGCAGTCAGCTGGTAGAACCGGGTCAGAACCAAACAGGGTGAAGCTGCTTTTAGCTACTATGCTGCACACAGATGGAATCAGCTTCCTCATGACCTCAGATGTGCCCCAGCTCTAGTAACTTTCATGTGTTCATCATGAATGAATGAATGTTTCTGATGCTGCACCTTCTGCACTGGAACTGCTTGTCTTTTTTTCAGATTTTTAAATCTGAAATTAATGTGTGTATTTTAATTATGCTGTCACTTTGATTTTGCTGTTCTTGCTCCTGGAAAGCACACTGAATTGCCTCTGTGTATGAAATGTGCATAAAGGTGCTTTGCCCAAAGTACCCCCAACAGGCCTGGACTGAGTGGGTCGGCTAATAACGGTACCTGCCCCAAGGCTGGCTGCCATGGCAACAGAGGAGTCCCAGAACCACCAGAAGCGTGAAAACAGCTTCTAGCCAGTGAAGACAGGAGTGCCGATTTCCATGGTTCAGGATGTCCCGGAGGCTGTTCACCCACACTTGCTGTTAAAGCACAACAAACAACAGGAAGCAGAGCATCATGGGAAACAGGAGCCAATGAGGACGGAACAGGTGAGAAACAACCATTCATGTTTCTAAATGGCTCACTATGCTCATTTCATGTTTGATGGTCCAAACGTTTTTAAGCACTAGGGTAAGGGTAGTCAACTCCTTCCTCAAGTGCTGGTATCCAGCATGTTTTAGTTGTTGCCCAGCTTCAACACAGTTGATTCACCTGTTCAGCAGCTCCTCAGGCTCTACAGAAGCCTGTTAATCACCTGCTGATTAAAATCAGGTGTGCTGAATGAGGGAAACAACAAAAAACGCTGGCTACCGGCCCTTGGGGAAGGGAGTTGACTACCCCCTGCACTAGGGGGAGCTAAAGAGAAGAGGTCTGTTGCACACACACAGTTAACTCTGAACACAAAATACAGCTGAACAATATTCAAACAACGCCTACGGTTTGTGAGAATAACTTTCAGTAACAGCGTGATCCACCACAACCACACTGATCTGTTGGACCTGAACGTGAAGAAGAACTATGGTAAATGGTAAAATGGCCTGTATTTGTATAGCGCCATTAATTATTTAGGTTTCTACAACCCCCCAAGGCGCTTCACAACACAACCAGTCATCCACACATTCACATGCTGGTGGTGATGAGCTACAGTGTAGCTACAGCTGCCCTGGAGCGCACTGATGGAAACAAGACTGATGAACACTGACGCCACCGCTCCCTCCGACCACCACCAGCAGGCAAGTTGGGTTAAGTGTCTGTCGAATATCCAACGTCCAGCTAACTTCACCGCGGTGACATTTGATCACCCTACGTTAACATTAGGCTCGTTTTCACACGCTTGAACTAAAAATGCATTCAACTTAACCTTCTATAGGGACCTTTCTTTCACCTGTTCGCCTTTTCTCTCCCTCTAGTTCGGACTGTCGTCTAGTTTTCCTTCACTCAGAGCAGCACACTGCAGCTTCACAGCCAGACAGGAAGGAGCCGGCGGTGTTGATTTCTCAAAATAAAGTAAATATTAACATTTTAGGATATTTAAATGTGTTTCAAACTCTGATTATGGTTAGTATAAGTGTGCAAACATACGCTATATATATCTCATATGCTTTATAATGTTTTAACATATATTTAAAAAAAAAACCTCATTCTGAAGGTGTGGCGGTGCACCATGATCAATTACATGTAGAGGAAACCCTGGGGTTCAGGTCTGGACTCTGTGGTGGCCAATCCATGTGTGGAAATGATGTCTCATGCTCCCTGAACCACTCTTTCACTATTTGAGCCCGATGAATCCTGGCATTGTCATCTTGGAATATGACCGTGCCATCAGGGAAGATGGAATAACCTGGTCATTCAGTAGATTCAGGTAGTCAGCTGACCTCATTCTTGGAGCACATCCTGTTGCTGAACCTAGACCTGACCAACTGCAGCAACCCCAGATCATAGCCCCGCCCCCACAGGCTTGTACAGTAGGCACTAGGCATGATGGGTGCATCACTTCATCTGCCTCTCTTCTTACCCTGATGCACCCATCACTCTGGAACAGGGTCCATCTGGACTCATCACACCAGTTTTTATGGTAAATGGTAAATGGCCTGTATTTGTATAGCGCCTTCTTAGGGTTCTACAACCCCCCAAGGCGCTTCACACTACAATCAGTCATCCACCCATTCACACACACACACACACTCACACGCTGGTGGGGAGCTGCCCTGGGGCGCACTGACGGAGGCGAGGCTGCCGAGCACTGGCGCCACCGGTCCCTCCGACCACCACCAGCAGGCAAGGCGGGTTAAGTGTCTTGCCCAAGGACACACAGCAGCGTTCTCTGGCCGGAGCCGGGATCGAACCTGCAACCTTCCAATTACTGGACAACCCGCTCTACCTCCTGAGCTACTGCTGCCCTAGTTTTTAATAATGCGTTGGACAGTTCTGAACCCAGTTTTAGTCGTTTCTGCATCTCCTTAGATGTTTCCTCTGCTTGATGCCAATGATGTGACCCTTCTCACACAGACTAACATCTTTTCCACCACCACCAGATGTGTCTTTCCACATGGTTGTTGAAGAAATGAGAAGCAGCTCACTGCACCAGTTGGGTTAAATAACTAAGATAATCGCCCATGCAGTCATTATCCAATAGGAGGCTCCTATCGATTTTCTTAGTTAAATCCAGGTGGAGACTTTTTTTTAGGGCTGGGCAGTGATCCATGATCACCATCATCATCTGGTAAAACAGGACACAATTAAAGTAGAAACCAGTTTCTCTCAGTTTGATGTTAGTAATAACCTACTAGTGCAGAGGCTCGTCTCCGTGTCTCTCTCTGGTGCTGGTCCAGTAGGCTGCTGAGCTGGTCCCTGAGCTTCATCAGAGCCTGGCTCGTTGAAAGGCCCAGAGTCACCCCATTCTCCTGCAGAAACATTGAAAACTTTCAAAAGATGCACTTGGTTTAAATAAAGCCAAATACCCTTAAATATTTAGCAATTAAACTAGATAGTTTAATTATAATTCACATAGGGAATTGGAATGTAAGGTGGAGGTTTTAGGCTACGAGAACCTTAAAGTCTAGTGACGCTCTGATCCAATCACGTGATGAGAAATTGGGCCCAATCATCAGAATTGGGTGGAAAAAAATTGGATTTAACGTTACAAGACAACAAAAATGACCTTTTAAATTCACCCTGAGTTTTAGATTTTCAAATGAAACAACAATGGCTTTGTTTTCATTTTAACAAGTTCCTCTACATTAATGCTGTTTTTGGCAGGAATCTTAGTTTCAGTCTTTTGGACGAAAATGCATTTTAGCTTTAGTCGACAAAGAGTTTTGTTTTTAGTTTTACATAAACTTAAAACAGTCATTGTCTTTAACAAATGAATTTATATGTCAGACATGTACTCTGAGCTACTGGAGTGAGTTTCATATCAACATCATTTATTTTGGGGCTAAAGGAGATGGGACACAATCTTAGCTACCACAGATTTTGTCCAGTAAAACAAAAATCTTTTCTTTCTTACTTACTGATAATCACTATAATGCATATAATGAATTTATTGATGCAGATCTGTGTATCATTCAGTAGGTTTTCACAAAAGAAACTTCCTTCCTTACAAGAATGAACACTTAGGGAGCACACAGTATTCTACATGACATTTAAATAGAAATAAAACAAATGTCTGTTTAATTCATTTATTATTTGAGTAACCAGACCTCCAACTTAGTGTTTTTAAATGTTTATTCTGGCAAAGTCCACCTACTTAAATGCAATGTTTTTCCATAGACCTGCAGTGTTGTGTCACGAGCCCACAGAATTTATATAGATAACCAAGTTGTGCTGTGTATTTATTTTAATAAACATACACTGAACAAAAATATAAACGCAACACTTTTGTTTTGCTCCCATTTTTCATGGGCTGAACTGAAACATCTGAAACTTTGTCCACATGCACAAAACACCCATGACTCACATGTTGTTGTGAAATCTGTCTACATGTGTGTTAGTGAGCACCTTTCCTTTACCAAGATAATCCATCCCACCTCACAGGTGTGGCATATCAAGGGGCTGATTAGACAGCATGAATAATATCCAGGTGTGCCTTAGACTGCCCACAATTAAAGGCCACCCTGAAAGTGCACGGTTTTGCTTTTTTTTTGGGGGGGGGGGTGTCAGACAACCAGTCCGTATCTGGTATGGCCACCATTTGCCTCACGCAGGGCAAAAAGTGTTTCATAATTCAAACTGAATTGGCAAGTCTAAGTGGCACAGGAGAGTGACGGCACTGCCAGCCTCACTCTTCTTGCCAGTCTGACCGCACTGCACATTCAGTACACTAGGGTGTACATTGACACAGAGAAAAGACCCTGCACTGGCTGCCTGAGCTCAGGAAATGCAGCTGTGATTAGTGGTGTGCCACTGAAGCCTCAGGAAGCACTTCGAAGCATTCTCTACTGTGCCAATACATGACTCGAGGCCTCGAACACATTAGCTGTGACGCCATCTAGTCGTAATAATACAATGCATTAAAATGCTTTACTTACACATGTTGTGTCTGATGGATGCTTTTTACGTGTGTATGTTTTTTTTTTCATCCAGGAGTTGTGTAAGCAAACAAAGTGCTCTTTCTGTGTATTGCTTATTTTATGATGAATATCTGCTTTCTGTTGACTGTGTGTGTCCTTTTTGTGAATTGGGGAATTATGCTGTGCCATCGCACTTTTATGCTTTACCATCAGTTGATACACCTGAAATGCTTCGAATCATTTCAGCTGGGAAAGCAGGTCAGCAACCACGCTGGTTTTTCTATTTCATCTTAATCCACCACAGTGACTTGTGCATATTTCAAATTTACACCTCACGTTATAAATTTACCTGCATTTGGCCAGTGGCAGGTGCACATTTCCACCACTGATAGTCAGGTGCCTACAAGCTCACCTTATTTTTATCAAGTGTCTCCATGGCAACCTGGGCCACTCCACATGTTCTGTCCCTGAAGCCGTCACCTGGCAGAGGCCAGTCAGTACCGTCACAGAAGGACCAAATGTAGACGATGAAAGCACTTCCGACTCTCAGCTGGATCTTTCTCAATTAACAGCTTGAGGAAGCTTCAAATGAAGGTGTCAGACACAGACTGAGGATCTCAAGGGGGTTGCAAAGGTGATCCCACACCTGGCAGTACCCCCTTCTGCAGGTATGACAGTAAACAGAGAGAACTCTGTGAGGGTTCTGATTGGACAGTTTGTTGTTCAGATGATCCTCTTCTTATTATTCATGTAGAGACCTGAGGATGAGAAGTAAGACCAGTAAGACATCAGACAGGAATGGCCCGGGTCATTCATTACTAACATCCTGGGGAGATGTTTGGGAGGTGTTAGCATGTGCTACTGCAGCAGACCTAGACCCAGAAATGACAGAAACCAGGCAGGGACACCCACATCAGCAGCTTTGTGTGGCACAAAAAGCCCTGCAGAACTCCAGAGTCAGCGGTCTCCACTGGCAAAGTGTTGATGATGCTTGGACACACAATAGAGAAATGACAAACAGGAACTGGAGTGTGAGCGGGGACGCCATTTGTCCAGTAAGGAAGTCTAAAAAATGACCTGACAACCATTTTCAGCTGCTGAGTCAGATTTAGCTAACATTAGGCTCATGTGTGACCGACCAGAAGCAGCCTGAAGGCTGAATTTAATGAACACATCATGTGTTCATCATAGCAGGACTCTGTTGGTATGTTAATAAAAGCAAAACATCTCCAGTCCTCCACTAGCCTAGTGAACTAGACCAAATTCTTGCTTTGCAGAGTTTGGTCTAGGCACGCTTCATTGGAATCCTCGCAGCCTGTGGCTGTCCAATCACAGCTCGCTATAGTTTTGGTTGGGCCAATCACAGCGCTCTATATTTTGGGCCAATCACAGAGCGGGAGTAGCCGATGACGTCAGCGCTGCGGCCGCGAACCCAAGCAAGATGGCGGCAACTCAGGAAACATGTTTGTTTGAAACGGCTTTGTCATCAACATTGGATTATTTAGACTCCAACGTGCGTAAGTCTGTCAGATATACTTAGCGGCTTCTTATTTTTATCAAACAAAGTAGTGCAATGTCCCAGTACACCTGATGTTCGCGTGTTTTTCATACAAAAACGACAGAAATCATTGATGTTAGACGCCATTAAAGCCTCCCGCTTTTCCGTCGCTGTGATTACGTCACGTTGTTCGTCACTCTGATTGGCCCTAGCGCTATCCAATTGCATGCTGACATTTTGAAAGACAACCGTAGATCCCGCCTCACGACTGAGAGCCGTCAATGGTTCATGGCCAGACTATATATTCACATATATATAGGATGGCTTGCCAGGCTAGTCCTCCACACCTTCATGAGCAAATGAGCCATGTCAGAATTAAGCCCATTCACACTGAAGTTAAAAAACATACACAGGAGAGCAGCTAAGTGTCCTAGGCATGACACAAGTGGAGGTGGAAGACGGAAACACAAAAGCAAGACTTCCTGTGCTGACGGTGGAAGACACTGGTCCAAACCTGTTGGGGCGCAGCTGGCTACAGCAACTGGCTACAGCAGCTGGCTATAATGGATCAAGCGTTCAATCAGGTTGGACAAAGAAGCCCAACCACGTTTTTATAAACCACGACCAGTATCATATTCTGTCATGCCTAAGGTGGAAAAGAGAGATGAACAGATTATAGAACCTGCCCAGTGGGCTGCACCCATAGATCCTGTTCCAAACATTTGACGTTCTGGTCTCCAAACAAGCACACCAACAAAAGTCAGAGGCAGTTCTGGAGAGGCTTAAAAAGAGAGGATTGAAGTTGAAAAGAAGCAAGCGTGAGTTCATTGTCCAGGAAAGGGCATTTTTGGGATTCAAACTGAATGCCATGTGGTTACATCCTCTGAATAAGAAAGTAGAAACCATCGCAAAGGCTCCAGCCCCACCAAAAGTCACAAGGCCTTTTTAAAAAACAATGCCGCCAATTTGCCGCAAAGCCGATGCAGCATCTGGGAGCCTAAGGTTGTTTATTAGAGCTCAGACCGTGGCGGTAATCATGTCCGTTTTATAAAAGATTACGTGATGGTGACATAAAGGAGGTATGGGGGCGGTCTCTGCACTGTCACAGACTTCCATGTATCTTGGATATAACTTGCTTTTTATTGCAATCAAAGCCGCGCTCCTTAAGTTTTTTTTTCACAAGCAGCTACAGGCGGCTGTCCTCCACCGTCCCTGTGAGCTGTCAGATGATCTGAGCTGCAGATCTAACAGAGAGAAGCTCCTGGAGCACCGCATCGCTCCAGTTTATTATCTCAGCTGATTCTGTTTAAAAAGCTAAACTTAA
Organism: Aphyosemion australe; assembly: GCA_006937985.1. Taxonomy (NCBI): domain Eukaryota; kingdom Metazoa; phylum Chordata; class Actinopteri; order Cyprinodontiformes; family Nothobranchiidae; genus Aphyosemion; species Aphyosemion australe. The sequence goes on along the minus strand of SSNS01000049.1, from coordinate 2,754,377 downwards.
GCCCGTGTTTACTTTCATTTTCAATATAGTTCCCGGCCGGAGCTAGGCATTAATTCATCACATGATCATGACACCACCCGCTGTTGCTCCAAGGCTTAATGTGCGTTTATAAGACTGGCGAAGCCAAGCCACAATATTACTATCAAGCGTGGCGGCACGAATGCCGCAAAATTCCCGCAACGTGTGTCTTATGAACGCATCATGGCGGCATCACGTATTATTACGCTGATTTGCCGGCACGGTGTGTCTTATAAAAAGGGCTACAGAGTTAAAAGCCTACTTGGGACAGTTGAATTATTATCGCAAATTTCTTTAAAATCTCTCAAATCTGCTGGCACCATAACACTTGCTACGTCAAACAAAAGATTAATTAGACCTGTGTGGTATACAGGTTTGTACTAAAAACCGGTGTTTATTTCCATTACGATATGAACTTTTCATTTCCTGGCATACCGGAGAATAGCCTAGACAACGCCACCGGTCCCTCCGACTACCACCAGCAGGCAGGGAGGGTTAAGTGTCTTGCCCGACACAACAGCAGAATTCTCTGCAGGGAGCCGAGATCGAACCTTCAACCTTCCGATTACTGGACAACTCGCTCTACCTCCTGAGCTACTGCAGCCCTTAGTATGCTAACTGCAAAGCTAGCGGACATAGCTGGGCCAAAATACGCTCGAAATTACATCTATCACACGAAAAGTACGTGTTCTCAACCTGCAAAAAATGCGTAGTTAATGTATTGTCTATGAGCTGTTTCACACATAGATTTTGTGAGTATTTGGCACTTTTGTCTAAGGCCAGATTAGCCTTGGTTTGTTCACCCTGCTGCTGATTGGCTGCCAAGACCTTAGGTTGAAACAATGCAGCAGGAAGAAGGGGTGGCTGCCAGGACCGATTCACAGCACAGACAACACTGTTGTTTTAAGTGTAAAATATGTCATGTTAACCATTACTAATACACTTTAACAAATAGTTATTATTTCAAATGGACATGAAAACTTTGCCATACCGCCCAGCACTGTGAGAAATGTCCATGGGGTTCAAAGCAGCAGAGAGCTTTCAGTGAATCGAAGGAGGTGCTACAATCAAGTAATGTGTTAGTAGTTCCTCTTCTTCATCACTAGATTCTTTTCATGCTGGTGTTTCTATCAATTCTTTCTTTTTCAGGATCCAGTGTTTCCATTTTTCTTTTTCATTTTAATTCCATCTATCCATCCATCGTCTTCCACTTATCTGGGGTCGGGTTGCGGGGGCAGCAGCGTAGGGAGGGAGGCCCAGACTTCCCTCTCCCCAGCCACTTGGGCCAGCTCCTCCGGGGGAATCCCAAGGCGTTCCCTGGCCAACCGAGAGACATAGTCCCTCCAGCGTGTCCTGGGTCTTCCTTTGGGTCTCCTCCTGGTTGGACGTGCCTGGAAAACCTCACCAGGGAAGGCTTCCAGCAGGCATCCTAACCAGATACCCAAGCCACCTCAACTGGCTCCTCTCGATGTGGAGGAGCACCAGATCTACTCCGAGCCTCTCCCGGACGCTTGTATCCGTGATCTCGTTCTTTTGGTCACTACCAATGCTCGTGACCATAGGTGAGGGTAGGAACGTAGATCGACCGGTAAATCAAGAGCTTCACCTTTCGGCTCAGCTCTCTCTTCACCACGACAGACTGGTACAACGCCCGCATCACTGCAGACGCAGCACCAATCCACCTATCGATCTTGCGCTCCATCTTTCCCTCACTCGTGAACAAGATGCCGAGATACTTGAACTCCTCCACTTGGGGCAGGACCTTGTCCCTGACCTGGAGAAGGCATTCTACCCTTTTCTGACTCAAGACCATGGTCTCGGATTTAGAGGAGCTGATTCTCATCCCAGCTGCTTCACACTCTGCTGCAAAAAGCTCCAGCGAAAGCTGGAGATCACGTTCTGATGAAGCCAACAGGACCACATCATCTGCAAAAAGCAGAGACCTGATCCTCAGGCCACCAAAACGGATCCCCTCACCACCTTGGCTGCACCTAGAAATCCTGTCCATAAAAGTTATGAACAGAATCGGTGACAAAGGGCAGCCTTGGTGGACTCTCACTGGTTCTCCAGCCCAACTTACTGCTGGCAATGCGGACCAAGCTCTGACACTGGTTGTACAGGGACCTAACAGCCCGTATCAAGGGGCCTGGTGAGCTACAGCCTAAGGTATCCTGGTGCCAAGAGCACATATGGACACCTTTATGCTTGAACATGGTGTTCACTATGAACAATCCATGACGAGCACAGAAGTCCAATAACAAAACACTGCTCGGATTCAAATCGGGGGGGTTTTCCTCCCAACCACACCTCTCCAGGTCTCACTGTGATTGCCCACGAGCGTTAAAGTCCCCCAGTTGAATTAGGGAGTCACTGGACAGAGCAGATCTAACTTGAAGCACCCACCAACTCACTAAGCTACGGAGTTTCTGTGGTCTCCCTCAGAGAGCTCCACAGGTGACAAGCACAGCCTCAGACCAGCGATCAAATTCAGGCCACATGAGCCCACGCTCCACTCCTCCCCTGTGGTCGGAGATCAGCAGGGCTGAGGTCGCTGCAGCCTCAAGTCTGCCAGCCCTTCCAACACGTTTCACCTCATTTTGACCAGGCAGTGTTAGGTTAAACACACAGCATTTTCCCCCATTCAACCAGTGAAATAAAGTTCAGAAATATAAATAGAAGCAGAGACTTCTTGGATGATCCGTTAGAGCAGGGCTCTCCAACCTTTAGGAGAGCGTTAGCTACTTTTACACCATGAAAGTCCAGAAGAGCTACTGCCATACGATGTATTTAACATGCATGTATTCACTAGTTGATTTCTCTATTTCAATACATCGATATTGTAAAAAAATTAAAAGTAAAACAGTGACATTCCTGTTTTAAACTCAAACTAAACATATTTAGTTGTTAACCAATCAGATTTTTTCAGATAATGAAACACAAATCTACTTTGTGTGAATGAGTTGACATTAGTTTAGAATGGATCAGTAACAGAACTTAACCTGTTCCTCTTCAGTCCCTGACCCTGTGTCCTGCCTGGAGCCTAAGCAGCAGGTATTATTAGAGTTCAGCTGTTTAGTCAGAAATGAACAAATACTTCCAAAACTATAGAATGACATTTAAAAAATATTTAATGTTCTTTAAATGGGATATAATATAAACCCTTTCAAATGATCATGTTGTGTTATGATTATTTATCCAAATAAGGCAACACAATAATTCTCCAAAAATGAAAAAAGCTGAAGATATTTTAAATCAAATACAAGCTAAATGTGATGAAAACACAGAATTCTAAATAGTTTGAACCGAAGTAAAAAATATAAAAACAGAAATAACATTTCTTCCTGCTTTCCTGATTCATTTAATCATTTTTATGTTTTTTTGCTCATGAAAGTTAAGTTTTGCTTCACTAGTGAATAACTGCAGGTTAAATAATGATTTGCTGTGTTTTAAGTTGACAATATTAAAATAAGGTTGGAGGTTTGTCCTTTTTCTCTGCCTCTAGATCAGCTGATCCATGGATCTGACAGCTGTGCAACACAGAGCAGAGCGAGAGAGAGAGAGAGGAAGAACTTTCACGATCGTGTTTTATTCCTAAAAGGGACAATCAGCTGAAACAATTGAAATTGTGTGAAATGTGATGACACTAAATCACAGGAGATGTCCAGAAAGTTTGGAAACGTGTGTTCATCATGTGTTAATAAACCAACAACATTTAATTTACGTTAACGAGCTTTTACCACAGATAGGACTTTACTGTCACCCAGAACATTTTACTGAGGATGTTTTCAGCTCAACATCAGACTCCTGAAACCTAAACCAGGTCTATAACTGACGTCACCCCGTCTGTCTTCTAGAAGCGCGTCTCCATCCACCCGCAGAGATCAAAGTTGACAGAAAAGGGGATCTGTGCTGGGTTATCTCCCGCAATTAATCTGCGTATTTCCAGTAGATCACATTTGCTGAAAGATTTGTGCAATAATCAGATTTTTATTTTAGTTCCACAAAATGATGATTTTAGATGAGATATTACCGAAAATGAGGACGGCTTGCCATCAAATTTTAAAGCCGTCCCTCATTAATTACAAGTCAGGCAGGATGGCTCGCTAGTTGCTTCCAGGCGAGCGACTGTCAAGTGTGTCACGAGCTACCGGTAGCTCGCAAGTGACGTGTTGCTTTCTGCCGTTCTGCTTGAGGCACATGGGCAGTAGTGGTCATCCGGGTCAGTGGTCGCTTCACCGGAAAAACAAGACATGATGGCAAGCCGGCAACATAGCCCAAAAGTTTGGGAGCATTGTACAAAGATAAAAGAGAAGCACGTACAGTGCAAAATCTGCAAAGTAGAACTTTCCTTTCACAGGAGCACAACAGCGATGCATGAATACCTTAAAAGGAAGCACAGTGTGGCGGAGAACGAAGAGGGACCGTCATCTCTGTAAGCTATAGCTGCTAATATCAACAGTTACTTGTATTCATAGCTGTAGCAACAACAGTAGTGATGGCGATTTCATTACCTTTAGCATACGTATGTCACGTATTTGCTCCAACGTTACAAACGCTAATGATTTATTGTATCCCGCTACGTTCCAGTGAAGCTAATGATGGGTATATTAGAGCAGCTGCATCCTGGCGCAATAAGCTATACTTTATGCATGACACGATTAGTCGACTAATTACCAAAAAAACTGCCGATTAGTCGACTATTAACTCATTAACTGCCAGCCCTTTTCTGATCAGAAAGCCCCTGACTGCCAGTTTTTGAGCGTTTTTACTGTTTTTTGAAGAGTCACAGAACATTGTGCTCTATGATCATGTAAACGCCAAAACTACCAAAAGAAAGAGTAGACTCACTTCTTACATCAGGAAGAATCGCCGTATTTCTAGCGTTATCCGTTCTTTCACAATCTGTTGCCGAAGCGTGAGCTGCAGAAGCATTTCCGGTTCAGTGCATCGTTTTTTTCACAGCAGCGTCCCAAATCAATCTCCTAATTCAATGATTTTCTGCTTCCTGATCACATGATGTGTGACATACACGGATGAAGATCCGCTTTACACACGTGATGTTTGTTCTCACGGTGCGGGGGCTCGTTCCGACGCCCACCCCGTAAAAACATGCAAATGACGACTATAGTCGTCAATGGCAGTGAATGAGTTAAAATAATCGTTTGTGGCAGCCCTAATTTAATTACATTTAAATGAAAGAAGTAAAAGACCTATTAAACCTAAAATGGTTTTTTGAACCTGGCTGTAAACATGTTTATTTCTGCTGTGAAGTTGGCATTTTTAACATGGGAGTCAACTTCTGGTGCCAGCCCCTTGTGGATGAGAGGGGAACTGCAATTTTTGTGACTTCCGTGTTGGCTTCAGAAAATTCTGAATGTCCCTTGGAAAAAACAAGCGCACCCCAAAGTTTGTCACCGCCCAGTTCTAAACAGTTCTTCAACTGGACAAGCGGCTGATAGGAGATGATACTTCCGAGAGAGGAGAAAAAATCCGTGAGCACAGAGAGGACGGACGGAGAGCAGTTTTGATCTGTGCAGAAAGAACGTTTTCAGGTGTAAAGTATCTGTGTTGTTGTAACTATTAAAATTAAATAATAGTAATAATCATAATTACTGTCTTTGAACCACTTCGCTAATAACTAAGCCAGTGATTAAATGTTTTTTAAGGATGCGAGAGGATGATAAATAACTCAGTAGATCTCTGAAAAATTTGTCCCCCCCACTTTTGAGATGATGCTTACGCAGAAACAAAGATTTGAGGGAGAACAGAGTATTTTTGAAAGAGCAGACATCTTGAGTGCAACGATTTAAATCCTACTCTCAAACTGAAAACGTAAGCTCTTGATTTGTGTAATTTTTCTTCCATATTTGTGCTTTACTGACACAAAGAGCACTGTGTGTGTGGTCCGTAATACCTGTGGTCCATGCTCAAGGGCTGTGAGTGACAGCATAGTGGACTACTAGCGGTCCCTGACGCCACACCGGAAGTTTGCTTACGTCAAATCAAAGGATTTCATGACACAACAAACCCCATAAATCGGCTCTAATCATTCATTAGAAAAAACATCTCGTCAACGTCATCACAGGGACAATGCTCTAACTATCGCCGTCCACCATGACTGAACCAGGTCGGTCTCAGAACCAGCTGGAGCTAACCCAGGACTCAGACCGGTTCTGTAGTGTCCCTCATCATGGCTAGACCTCCTGTCCTCCCAGTAAACAGCAGATGCTAACACCAACTCTCTGCTGTCGCTGCTTGTAAAGACTCACCGTGGGATCTCTGCTGATATCCTCGCTAGTTACATTCCTCTCTCAAACACCGATGTACTTTTCTCCTTCACAGTAAGAGCAGCAGCCATATTGGAGAGCTTTCTGTTGGGAGGGAGGAACCAACGCCGTTCTGAACACCGGTTGTTATCATAGACATGTATATAGATATAAACACTAGATGGCGAAAGCGGGAGTCGAGGGCGTAGCTAAACGGCGGCCATCTTACCTCGGACAGCTTACGTTCCGTTCTCAATGGTAGCAGATGGAAGGTGAGTGAACTTAAACAAAAACACTCTTAACTCAATTAAATATTAACGGATTTACAAGCTGTTTACATTATTACAAACCTTATGACACATAGGCTTGATAGGACATACTTACACATTTTTAAATTAACGGGCCAAATCCGTCATATTTCACAGCCACATCTCTGGCGTTTATAACAAATCAAACCGTTTGAAAATTGAGCAAGTTAGAGTTATTTAAATAGTACATGCACCATTGACACCAATGTTACGAAAGGGGTCAGTTGTCCGAAGTAAAATGGCCGCCACGTTGCTACGTCGCACTCCGTTGGCGAACAGCGCGGGTGATAATATATAGACACGCCATGCACTGGAGCTCCCGTAGTGGCCGGCGGCCATCTTAGATGGGTCTCCATTCTCCCTCAGTGCATTCATTTCTACAGAGGAAGGCAAGGCAAGGCAGCTTTATTTGTATAGCACATTTCAAACATGGAGGCAATTCAATGTGCTTTACAGAGCAGGAACAACAAAAGCATTAATCAAAATACACAAAGAAATAATTCAGACAATTAGATAAAAGGCATAGTCAAAAAAATTTAGCAGTAAACAGTGCAGAAGGAGCAGCATAAGAAACATTCAATCATAGGCTAATACATGAAGGCTTTTAATTTAAATTTAAAAGTTACTAGAGTTGGGGCCTGTTTGAGGTCATAAGGAAGCTGATTCCATCTATGTGCTGCATAGTGACTAAAAGCAGCTTCTCCCTGTCTGGTTCTGACCCGAGGTTCTACCAGCTGACTGCTGTCTAGGGATCTGAGAGCTCTGCTAGGTGTATATACAGGAAGGAGATCCAACATGTACTTAGGCCCCATACCATTGAGTGATTTATAGACTAGTAGAAGCACTTTAAAATCGATTCTGTAGTTTACTGGCAACCAGTGCAAAGTTTTTAGAACAGGGGTGATGTGCTCAGTTCTCTTAGTTCTCGTTAGGACCCTAGCAGCAGCATTCTGAATAAGCTGCAGTTGTTTTACGGCTGTTTTGGTAAGAGCAGTCAGGAGACCATTGCAATAATCTAGTCTGCTGGAGATGAACGCATGAATGAGTTTCTCTAGGTCTTGTTTTGACATGAGACCTCTGAGTCTTGCTAATTGATGGAGATGATAAAACGCTGATCTGGTTATAGCCTTAATGTGACCAGTGAAGCTCAGGTCTGAGTCAATGGTAACACCAAGGTTTCTAACCTGAGTCTTAGTCTTTATTCCTCTAGAGCCAAGTTGAGCAATAACTTCCATCCTCGGTTTTTTACTCCCAAAGACAAGAACTTCAGTCTTGTCTTTGTTTAACTGGAGGACGTTTGACTGCATCCAGTCATCTTGCTTCAAACACTGACAGAGTGAGTCTAGGGGACCGGATTCATTAGGTGATAGAGCTAGATAGATCTGGGTGTCATCTGCATAACTATGATAGGCAATGTTGTTGTTGTATATGATCTGACCCAGGGGGAGCATGTAGAGGTTGAAGAGCAGTGGCCCAAGAATGGAGCCTTGAGGGACACCACATGTCATAGTGATCTGCTTTGATCTATGTTCACCAATAGAAACAACATAACCCCTGTCAGCAAGGTATGATTAGAACCAACTAAGGACTGTACCTGATAGACTCATAAACTGGGTGGGACTATCTAATAGGATGTTGTGATCCACAGTATCAAAAGCTGCAGTGAGATCGAGCATCACTAAAACAGATGTTTTGCCTGAATCTGTATTCATACAGATATCATTTAATACCTTAATCAGTGCTGTCTCAGTGCTGTGGTGTTGTCTAAAGCCTGACTGAAAACCATCCAGGAGGTTGTTTGTCTCCAGGAAGTTGTTCAGCTGGATCATAACTGCTTTTTCAACAATTTTCCCAATGAGGGGAAGACTAGAGATTGGTCTATAATTATTCGTCTCTAAGGGATCTAGTTTGCTTTTCTTTAGAAGAGGCTTGACAGCAGCAGTTTTTAATGAAGTAGGAAAAATACTTGATTTTAAGGAGTAATTAGTAATTTTCAGTACATCATTTTTCAAGCAATTAAAAACCTTTTTAAAGAAGTTTGTTGGCAGTATATCAAGACAACAGGTAGATGAGTTTAAGCTATTAACTATGTTTTCCAGTGTTTTAGCATTAATCATGTCAAAGACTGGCATTCTAGCTAAAGTGTTGCTATGTGGTTGTAGGGGTGGTCTTGGTGTGTTGGTTGACAGGGAGGAGTGAATGGCTGATCTGATGTTTAGTATTTTATCATCGAAAAAGGATGCAAACTCATTACATTTAGTTTGGGACTTGAAATCAGGGGCTAACTGTGTTGGTTGGTTAGTTAGCCTCTCAATAGTGGCAAACAGAACACGGGAATTGTTGATATTATCACTTATGACTTTGGAGAAAAAGGCTTGTCTCGCCTTTTTTAATTCAGAGTTGTAGGTGTGGAGCTGCAGTCTGTAGGTCTCATAATGATCGGGCAGGCTACTTTTCCTCCATTTACGCTCAGCTTTGCGGCATTCTCGCTTTTGGTTTGTAACAGATTTAGTGAACCTCCATGGAGCTTTTTGTTTCCTAGAGATGAACTTGGACTTTTCTGGGGCAATGGTGTCAAGAATCTCTAGAGATTTGCGGTTGAAATGATTTAGAAGGGAATCAGCACAGTTGGATGTTAGACTTGTTGACATATTCATTAGTTCACTAAAAACTGATGCAGTGTGATCACTTAGGTACCTTTTTTTGAGAACAGCAGAGTTGTGATGGATTACAGGTGCAGCTGACATCTCAAAAGAAATACAGAAGTGGTCAGAGAGGCCAACGTCCTTAACAACAATGTCTGATACATCAAGATCTTTGGTTAAGATCAAGTCTAGTGTGTGACCTTGAGCATGTGTTGGAACATGAATATGCTGTATAATATCAAATAGATCAAGCACTCCGAGGAATTGCACAGCAGTTTTATCATTAGCGTCATCAATGTGAATGTTGAAGTCTCCAGCTATCAGAAGGTGATCAAAGTCTATTGTGATAACAGAGAGAAGTTCAGTGAAGTTCTCTAGAAAATGAGTACATGAACCTGGAGGTCTGTATATTACTAAAACTAAGATCTTGGGTGTACCTTTCAATTCAAAACAAAGATACTCAAAAGAGTCAAAGTCACCAAACATAATCTGTTTACATAGGAATGAGTCTTTAAAAATGGCAGCTACACCACCACCTCTCTTATCAGGTCGAACCACATTTAGAGATTTGAAGTTTGGGGGTGTTGCTTCTATGAGAACAGGCGCACAGCTACTATCATTTAACCAGATTTCAGATAAAAGCATACAGTCAAGAAGATGAGCAGCGATAAGATCATTTACTAAAAATGACTTGTTGTTGAGAGATCTGACATTTAGTAAAGCCACCTTTAAGGAAATGGTGGGAGGACACTGCGCTGAATGGGACTGATAAGGAACCGCTATAACATTCCTTGGTCTGTATGAATGAACAGAATCAGCGTAATATTACCTCAACCGTGTGTCTTATAAACGCACATTAAGCCTATTGACGCAACAGCGGGTGGTGTCATGATCACGTGATGAATTAATGCCGAGCTCCGGCCGGGAACTAAAAATGAAAGTAAACACGGGCATAAAAAGTTACATTTTATTAACAGACTCAGCTGAGATGATCAACTGAGCAATGCAGAGCGCTGGGAGCTTTTCTCCGTTAGAGCTGCCTGCAGCTCAGATCATCTGACAGCTGACATCTGACAGCTTACAGGGACACCGCATCGCCGCCGACCGTTCCTCGGATCCACGCGTCCCCTTCTCCGGACCTTCTCCCAAACTCCTTGTTCCCTGCTACGCTTCGCTCAGCGGAGCCGACACTAATATATCCCTCTACTGCATCCTGTAACCCATTTTGCCTCAATCTGGATGAAATTGAGGAGAAATTGCTCCAAAAAATGTCGCTGACACGCTTCTGTCTACTTCTTTCCATCACGGAAATCTGCGGAGCTGCAGTATTTGATCTACTTATTGTCGGAGTTGGCAACAGTAACTAAGGGGGGCGGGGCTCGGCGAAAGGCTAATTGCAACTGTAGGCTGCATAAAAACAGGCATAGTTGCCCACTCCTTTAAAAAGCAGCTGAAAACTCACCTGTTCAGGCTGGCTTTTGAGTGACCTTTGGTTGATTCTTCATTACTACCTTCTCTTCATTCTGCTCTGTCTACCATTTCTGCCTTTCCCATGATCCACTGATAACCCTTTTCCTATTCATTTTCCTTTTGCCATTTTTTTTCACATCCTTTTTTAATCACAATTTTTACTTTTCCCTTAATCATTTTTTAATTTTTATTTTACTTTTTGTTTTTGTGAAGCGCCTCGTGATTTTTATCTTGCGAGGTGCTATATAAAAGATTGTTTCTTCTTCTTCTTCACTCTGCATTGACTTTGGAGAGTGAAGAGACCCATCCAATATGGCGGCGATGCTCTTGCGCTCTCCAATGGGGCGTCAACGTATTCATGTCTATGAGTGAGCCATCTGTGTTTTATATACATATCTATGGTTGTTATTAATACCCAAAATAACTCACGCATGCGCAAAGACCTAATTAGCTGAAATTGGAAAGATATTCACAGATTCGACTTTTCCAAATCAATCATTTCTGATCAGAACGGAAACATGAGACACCTCTATGGAGCAGTGGCGTAGGCAGAAACAAATTTTCGGGCGGGCCTAATAAAAAATGGGCAACCTCTGATATATTTTATATTATATTATTATATACTATTATATTATATATATTAATTTAAATTTATATTAAATTACATTTTGTTCTGTTTCAATTTATTGTATGATGGCCTGAAAGGACACCCCTCCAAAATGAAATAAATGTACATATAATTTTTTAAGGGAGCCATTTGATTGGGTGGGCCCAGGTAAAAAGTGGGTGGGCCCAGGCCCACCCATAGCCACGCCCCTGCTATGGAGGTATTAGTATGGAGGTATATGTGGTGCAATAATTTTTGTGTTTTGTCACAGGGAACTTGAAGTCACAGAGAAAAATCCAGAAAAATCCTATCTTTCACAGGTACAAAACAACAACTACGCCTATTCAAAATATTTGGTACAAGTACACAAATTTTATTTAAGTCACATCAAAAAGATCTTACAGTTACAGTTTTGCCCCAGTTGATCCAAAACAAATGGTGCAGAACGCATCCACATACTTGTGTATGAAAAAAATAATGTGTGCCTATTTTACTATCACACACACAAAACTACTGTTACAGATCACACATTCTTCATTGCATGTACACATATTCTTTACTGCAAGTTACAAAATATGAAATTCCTGCTCTAATAATTTTGCTCCAATTAGTCCAGCACATTTGGAGAAGAACTACTTCAAACACTTGTATTAGCATCTTCCCACAGACGTGGTTATGTCACGTTTTTTACCTTACCACAAACACAAATGCAAATCAGTTTCTATCTTTTATTTAAAGTCATTTTTTGAATTTTCCTTTTGGTGTGATATCTGTCACTGTTAAAATAAACCCACCATTAAAACAATACTGTTCTGAGACTTTTCATTTCTTTGTCATTGGACAAACTTACTAAATCAGTGAGGGGTCACATAATTATTTACTCCACTGTATAAATAGCTCCACAGCAAGCTGCAGCAGCAGGAGAATCACTGTCTTTGTTAACTTGTTAAGTTTCTGATGGTCAAATATGGCAAATTCTGTTCATTATTCCTGTCTATGAATGCTGTAGTAAAGTCACATAAATGTGTTCATATTGGTTTATTTTTACTGATTTCACTTCACACAAATTATATCCATATTTGTCTCTGGATTAAGCTACGTATGTAGGACTCCCTCTGCTGACGTCACGTTGGTTTGGCAGATAAAAACATTTTTCTCACAAAAATGACTCTAAAAGCCTAAATAATTTATGTATGTGTAAAAAATGTTTAAAACGCGTTTCTGTTATGTTTCTCTAAACATTGGTTCATGGGAATCTCTAACTTGCAATTTGCTCTGACATGTGTCAGATGGAAATAATAATTATTTCATAATAATTTAAACTCAGAAACCACAACAATAAAACAAATATTGATGTAATGTTTGAGTTTAATCAGTTTTGATCAGAATTTTCTCAAGATAATTCACAGGAATTATTTACTGTGCAAAAAGTGGTGTTGCTCTGTACAGGTTTTTTTTAAAAAACATGTTTAGAAATGAGTTTATTAATAATAATATAATAATAATAATAATTATAATAATAATAATTGATATAGCGCTTTTCAAGGCACCCAAAGCGCTTTCCATTATTCATTCACTCTCACATTCACACACTGCTGATGATGGTAAGCTACTATGTAGTCACAGCCGCCCTGGGGCGGTCTGACAGAGGTGAGGCTGCCATTCTGCGCCATCGGCCCCTCTGACCACCACCAACACAGGCAAGTCGGGTTAAGTGTCTTGCCCAAGGACACGACAGCGACAGACTGACTGGGACGCGAACCTGTGACTTTCTGATTGCAGGGCATCCAATTAACTCCTCTGCCACCATCGCCCCATAAGAATGGTCCCCATTTTATAAGAATCTTTGATAAGAACTGATCCTCCAGATCCCTTAAAAGAACCATGAATCCCATCTACAGGTGAAACTGGAAAAACTGGACTATCACACTAAAGTTAGTTTACTTCAGTAAAGCAAAAAGACCCAAACCAAGTACTGAGTACATATATGAGTAATCTGACAATTCTCTATTTAAAATCCTTGTTTTATAGATTTCATGTAATCTAATGGGGTTTTCATCAGCTGTAAGCCATAATCATCACAGTTATAACAAATAAAGGCTTTGTATGGAATGATTCCATTTAAATATATTTGTATTAACATGTCAAATCAATATTTTTTAGCAGATTGTTACACTGAGGAAATTACATAAATACAAAACAATGCATAAATAATAATCAAAAAACCTTAAAGGACGACTTCAATGTGTTTTTTTTCTTCATATTTTAATGCATAGCTGAAGGGATGGATTAGAACTCTGTATCGGCAGATACTCAAATGACACAGACTCGGATTGGGAGCAAAAAAAAGTGATTGGAACATCGCTAGTGATTTTGTATCATTTACAGTTTCTCTATGTGGTTTGTCCCTGCAGTCATGCAAAAGCTTAGATGAACACCGGGAGTGCCAAGAACAACATCACCAGCCGCACCTCCTTGCATCTGGAACCAGCAAGCAGGCCATCAGAAACTACTACGTTGTGATAGAAAAGGGAACCACATCTTTGGCAGCCGTCGATGAACTCTTTAAACTTCACTTTGATTCCAGCGTAAGCTATGATGAAGCCCTCACAAACATGTACACATTCCTACAGACAACAGTCTATGGCATTGATGTTGACACCACTAAAGAAAGTCCAAAAGTGAAAGAGCTGAGAGCAAAAGTCATGAACAGGAGCTAAGAGCCAAGTTCATATGCAAGGTTTTTGTTTTGTACTATTAGGTCTTAGTCAGGTGCTCCTTGTGCAGGTAAGCACTGTTTTCATTTCTCAGTTGATGTTTTGCCAAAGAACATTTGCACCAGGTGATTTTGTTTACACAATGATAGGCAGAAATGAAGCCTAACCATACATGGCTGCATTCGTAAAAGCAAGTTAAAGGACAAATATTAGACAAATGTACAGGTGTCACATTTGTAGATCCTTGCACAATGCACCTAGTGCATTAGTTGATCATCTAAAGTTTTTTCATGGTTTATACCCAGGCAAAACATTTGTTCTCAGTTGTGGTCAAGACGAATGTTCATTGCAGTTTAAAAGTTTTATTAAACATTGAAATAATTGTCATACAGGTACCATGGGTACAAGTAGTGATGGTCAAAACCTACATCAGTCAGATGTTGCTGAACATGAATGCCAGGAGGGTTTACCAGACATGGATGAAGATGCACCTTCAACATCTTTAATGTCCAAAGAGCAGGCAAAACACACGTGTGCTTCAGCAAGTTCCAGTAAATGACACTTTCATTGATACACCCCTCTTAAAAACGTTAGTTTATTTTCATAAATGCAGAAGTTTGTCATCACATGAATAAACCAGCTACTCTTGGTAACTTGTACCAGGATTTTTGTGACGGCAAATATTACAGACATCACCCATTATTTTCAAAATCCAAATGTGTTTTGCAAATTCAAGTTTATTATGATGACTTTGAAACATCAAATCCCCTAGGGTCCAAACAAGGCAGTCATAAGCTTGGATGTCTATGTTTTACATTGTGAAACTTGCCACCAAGGCTGAATTTGTTCATTAATGAACATTAATTTAATTTCTTTGTTTCATTCTCAAGATGCAAAATAAATATGGAATTGACAAAATACTTACTCCTTTTGTAGATGATGTTAAAATATTAGAACAAAGTGGTATGAAAGTGTCATTTAGCGAACAACCTCTTTACGGCCCCGTTGCACAAGTAACTGGTGATAATTTATAGCCTGGTCTGCCAGACTATTATGGTCTATTCTACACAGAGAACTAGTCTGGTGATTACTATTAGTTCATCTATTGAATTAATTATAGATTCACCCAGATAAAGACAATAAAGTTTCTCTTACTAAATAGAACTTCTACTAAGAAATCACAGTGTAGCCATAGAAACACTACTTGATCTATATGGTGTGTGTGTGTGTGTGTGTGTGTGTGTGGGTGTGGGTGTGGGGTGCGCGTGTGCCTGCTCTGTCTTCTCAATCCCCAGTAGCCCTTTTTATAAGACACACCATGCCGGCAAATCAGCGTAATATTACTGCAACGTGTTTCTTATGAACGCGCCATGGCGGCATCACGTTGCGGGAATTTTGCGGCATTCGTGCCGCCATGCTTGGTAGTAATATTGCGGTAATATTGCGGCTTCGCCGGTCTTATAAACGCACATTAAGCCTTGGCGCAAAAGAGGGAGGTGTCATGACCATGTGATGAATTAATGCGCTCCGGCCGGGAACTATATTAAAAATGAAAGTAAACACGCGCTTAAGTTTCACGTTTGTAAACAGAATCAGCTGAGATGATAAACTGGACCGATGCACAGCTCTGGGAGCTTCTCTCTGTTAGATCTGCAGCTCAGATCATCTGACAGCTCACAGGGATGGTGGAGGACACACACCTGTAGCTGCTTGTTAAAATAAAAACTTAAGGAGCGCGGCTTCGATCGCAATAAAAAGCAAGTTATGTCCAAAATACACAGAAGTCCGCGACAGTGCAGAGACCGCCCCCATACCCCATTTATGCCGCCATCGCGTAATCTTTTATAAAACGGACATGATTGCGCAACATTACCGCCACGGTCTGAGCTCTTATAAATGACCTAACGCTCCCTGATGCCGCATCGGCGTTGCGGCAAATTGGCGGAATTGTTTTATAAAAAGGGCTAGTGAGTCGTAGCGGATGGCTGCTCATACTGAGCCAGGATCCTCTGGAGGTTTCTTCCTGTTAAAAGGGAGTTTTCCTTCCCACTGTCGCTACATGCTTGCTTAGTATGAGGATTGTATCAACACACAGTCAGTGTCTTGATGCAATCAGCTGGGTTCCTTATATAGGAAACTTTTTTACTGATTGGCTTAATGAACTGAACTGTATTGGAATGTTTACTTTGTGGAGTGCCTTGAGACGACTCTTGTCGTGATTTGGCGCTAAATAAACTGAATTGAATTGATGCTCCTGTTCAAATAACCCCACCCCCTGAGAGTTTTCATCGAGCCAATCAGTGCTGAGCAGCGTACGTCACACACCACAATGCTCAGTTTCTCATAAACAATGAAGACGGTGTCTGAAGCAGAGCTCTCTGCGGCTCTTTCCCCTGTTCTAAATGACTTGGACATGTCTTTAAAACCACAACAAGAAGGAGCGCTAAAAGCCTTTGTTCTAAAGAAAGATATTTGCGCTGTGCTACCCACAGACATATATACGTAGACGCCTCGTGGACTGGAGCTGCCGTAGTGGCCGGCCGCCATCTTAGATGGGTCTCCTTTGGCCCCCAGTGCATTAATTTCTACTGAGGAAGGTGCTTACCCAGCTAAAAAACACATTTTGTGTCACCTTTACTTACGCTAATGGAGCAACAAGTAAAAAAAGCTGGGGTTAACTGCAGTGAAGCTCGGCGTGAACATTGTTAGCAGTGCTCCTTTGACGCCATCTTTAACTACAACTAAAAAACTACAGCGTCGCGCAGTAAGTCGTCATTTCTGCCTTTTTTCGGATTGGTTATTTTTGAGCTGGCTAGTCCCGCCCCTCATGGTGCTCGCTGCCTCTGAGTTTCCACTGTGTAGAGTAGACAGAGGGAGAGTCTGGCAGGCCAGGCTACATCCTTAATACCTTGTCTTATTTCAAAGTGTCAGATAATTTTGTGTTGGACATCATGCATGACATCTTAGAGGGTGTAGCACAGTATTTGAATATGAACTTTATTCCTACTGAAAACATACTCCAGCATGTTTATGCTTACAACTATGGCTTCATGGATAAAAAGAATCGCCCAACTCAAACACATTTATTTGGTACAGGTATTGGCCTCAGTGCTAGTCAAACATTGTGTCTCATTCACAACATTCCACTGATTTTTGGTGATGCCGTTCCAGAGGGTGACCAACACTGACTTTTGCTTTTGCTCCATGTTGTAAACATTGTGTTTTCTCTGTGTATAACAGATGGAATGACTGTATTTTTAAAACATCTTATTGAAGAACATCACAGGCTATTTGTTGATTTGTACCCTCAAAAAAATCCTAAACATCATTTTATGGTGCATAATCCTGAGTGTATTTGCCAAATTGGACCCTTGGTGCATGTATGGAAAATGAGATATGAAGCCAAATAAAAATTCCTTAAGAACAGTATAGAGAATTTCAAGAACATAACAAAATCCCTGGCAAAGAAACATTAAATAGCTGT
Organism: Aphyosemion australe; assembly: GCA_006937985.1. Taxonomy (NCBI): domain Eukaryota; kingdom Metazoa; phylum Chordata; class Actinopteri; order Cyprinodontiformes; family Nothobranchiidae; genus Aphyosemion; species Aphyosemion australe. The sequence goes on along the minus strand of SSNS01000049.1, from coordinate 2,736,862 downwards.
AGCCTGTCATTGGGAATCCCTGTCAGTTAAAGGTATCGAGTCTGGGCCTGTAAAATCCAAAACTTTGACTGATATTGACGTTTCCTTTCCGAACATTTTCAAATTGAAATATTAAGTGAAATGTGTTTCCAAACACAATGGAGTTGAATTTCACACTGGTCTTGTTGTTTGCATAGGCTTTGTCAACGAGACGCCAGTTTTCAATAAGATTCTGCCTGTAATTTTGAGTGATGTGGTCTTTTTTGGTATCAGAGATAGAAACAACATTTGTGGAACATTTTCATGCTTTTCAAGTTGTTGACCAAATGCACACGGTTTCAGTTGTTACGCCACATGACTTGCGATATTGTAAACTGTTTGGTATTCAAATGTCTCATGGTACTGATACACACTTTTCTATGTTGTGCCAGATGGCTGCATGGTATAGGATGAGAAAAAAGGTACCTCATATTGTTCAAGCTCATTGTGATCCATGCTGAGTTTATCTGTCAGGTTCAGGCTGGGATTGGACTGAGCAGACACAAGAGTGAGTAGGAATGTGGCGTGTTGTTGCGACCCAAGCGTGGAGTGAACTGAAGCTGGGTTTGAACAGACCCACGGTTAATATAAGAACCTCAGTGTGCAGCTCGAGAGCGAGCAGTGGTTCCAGAATAAAACGAAACGACTTACTGGTAGTCAACAGGGATGATGTTCAGACTGGCTGGTCGGGCACTCTGGAACAGGTTCAGGTCAGGCATGAAATGCTAAACAGAACGATGATTGAGCCCTGAGCAGTGATCTCCACTTTCTCATTTAGTGGTTGGTGACGTCGGCAGGAAGTCCGGTGCAGGGCATGATGGGTAGTGGAGTCCTGAATCTGGTTAGATCTGAGGGGTGATCAGGCTTGAAGTGGGTGTCGGGGACGGGGAGCCAGGGTCGTGACATTATCACATGTTCAAAATAATAAAGTGAGTTTTTAAATTTTGAGTGATCATTGTCTCTGTTTAGTGCAGGGGTCGGGAACATGCGCCTCTGGAGCCGCATGCGGCTCTTTTAGCGACCCCTAGTGGCTCCCTGGAGCTTCTTCACAAATGTATGAAAATGGATGGGGATATATTTTTTGTTTTATTATCGTTTCTGTAGGAGGACAAACATTCTTAACGTTTTCCAATGCTGTAAAAATGCACATAATAAATATTAAATTTTAACATTTCTGTCAACGAAAATTTGCGTCGTAGCCTGCGACACACGTTTCAGTGTGGCGCTCATATGGCGGCGCCGGTCCAGGCAGATGGATGTAAACAAACCAGCGGGTGTGTCAGGGCCGTGGATCCCAAAGGGAAAAAGAGAAAGATAGCTGATGAGAACAGAGGATTCAAGGAAGAATGGACCGGATTATTTGCTTTCATTGTCGACGCGGAAGGATTACCTGGAAAAACTTCAACTTTTCACCGCTGTCGCTCGGACAAGGACCAAATCAGCGGAGGTTTCACTGACTGACCAATGAGGGGACAGGATGCTTCTCAGTACATCTCTGGGTAAACATGGAGGAAAAGTTAATATTTGCCGTGTCTGATGTCCCAGAGCTTTACAAGACTTCACTTAACTCCAGCAAAACCTTGTGAGACTTCATATCTACCGCTGTTTCAACTCTGAACTGCTTTAATAACCCAAAATTCCCTCCAATCTGACGGCCAATCAAAACAACGGAAGACTCGCTATTTCCCCTGCTGGAACAGAGGCGCCGCTGGCTTTTGCCGCTGCCGCATGTCGCCTCCAGTGTGTCAGGTTATAAAAGTAGATTTAAGAAGTGGATTACATCCAGAAAATTAAAGACATTCCTCTCTCCACAAAGACAAGGACCATTAAAACGACAGGAGACGTCACCAATCAGCAAATCAACGACATTAATTCAGCTCCAGCGTCCTCAACTACCTGTGATGAGTCGTGTGAGGTGATCGATATCAGACGACGCTGTTATGCAGGTATGTGAGCTGTGATGGGCCGCAAGAAGAAATGATCAAATTAATACCACTGATTAATATTGTAATGGAAGTTAAAACGTAAAGCACCAAATATCTACAGCAGAGTCACGTGGTGTCGTTCTCTCCAGGATGCGCTGCAGGAAATAAACATTTAATCATTATGTATTTGTAGCCTACTTAGTCATTTTGATAATAGGCTAATATAGCTAATATACACTTACAACCTGTGTTGCCTTCATATAAGGCTTATATAAGGCTTTTCATTTTTTGCGGCTCCAGACAGATTTGTTTTTTGTTTTTTTGGTCCAATATGGCTCTTTGAACATTTTGGGTTGCCGACCCCTGGTTTAGTGAAACAATTCTAGTAACAGATGTGCGTTTAAAAATGGTTTTAATGTCAAGTACGGGATACAGTGATAGTTAAATAGTTAACACTGGTTGTAGTGTACATATTACTCAAACACCTCTTTAGAAACTCCATTGGTTTTTCTTGTTTTAACACAGTATTATGATGTTTCATTTACCTTTTATCACTGACGGTTTCGGCGACTACTGTCGCCATCTTCAGAGTCACGCCGACTTGACGGTGTCACTTCCGCTGTTTATTTGCAGGCAGTAAGGGGCGTTGCCGCCCCCTACTGCCTGCACCTTCCTGGTCGATCACCACGTCCCATGAATGATCCAGCGTGTACACTCCTTCATCCCTATTCATGGTCCTGGGTCCACGTCTCCTTATCTCGATTGCTTCCTTTATCCATCGTCTGTATTTTTGTTGTTCTGTTGTTATGATCTGTGTGCTGTCCCAGTCCATTATATGGTTTTCTCTTGCACAGTGGTCTGTAATGGCTGATTTCCTTATTGTGTTTTCTGCTTCCTCTTTGGCTGCTCTGGTGTGCCTTCGGCTTGTTTCTTTTTCACATTCCTTTTTGTGTTCCATTTTGCGTTAGAAAGTTAGGCTAACACTATCTTAGTGTCAAAATTTCACTCTATTAAGGTCTATGGTAAGTGGAGTTTTAACAATAACTTGGTGTATTTTGTCAACTCTGCTGGTGTTAAAATTTAACTCTATTAGATTTTATTAACACTAAAATGATGTAAAAATGTTAACTCTCTTGAAAGTGTTAATTTAACACTGAAGTGGTGGTTCCCATACGAGGTCTGAAGAAGCGTTAATTTGAACTCTGAGAGTGTTAATTTTGAGCTTTCAAATTTGCTGTGTAGATGTCACGCTGCAGGATCACGCCCATGCTTCAACACCTCCATAATCATACACAACAACTGGAAGCAGAGGAAGGACTTGTGTACAACTCAGGGTGACGAGAAGTTCCCAATGTGCATGTTATCACAGCCCATAAATCAGTCATCATTAACATTCATAGCCCTGGAGAGGTGTTGTTCTGTTCTGTTAAATCTGTAAAAATGTGACACATTAAATCAATCTAAAACTACTTTTATCCTCCACTGGGTGCACTCTTGCTATCTAACTGAGGATGTGTGGATTCTGCTGTGTCATTTGCATACCTTTGTTCAGGTTTATGGAGATCATTCTAATACCTGAGCCAGGTCTGGTCTATATTCTGAAAGCAGTAAAATCATAGGATGTGTAAAAGGAATATTATGAGCTCCATGTGGGCTTTGCTGCAGTCTGTTCTAGGACCAGCTATTGTGTGTGCCTCTTGGTGTGTGAGATGCTTATTAAGTAGCTGCATAAACAGAAAATGGGACAGTAAGATGATTTTTTCCCCCTACCATCACTTATCTCAAAAAAGTGTTTTTATCTCATCAATGGCTCGAGCCAAACAACGCTGTTTCAATTTATGAAAAGTCTTCTGAATGTTATCTTTGTCATCGTTCTAAAATAGGAGATCGCCATCTAAAAACGAACCCACACGCACATGCGTGCACACACACACACATGCACACACACACACACATGCACACACACGCACGCACACACACACACTGCCTGAATTTGAATCAGCAAGAGAGCTACTGCTTGCAGTTGCTTAGCAATCCAGTTAGTGCAGCACTGTGAGAGTGTCCATCTAAGTTAAGGGATTCCTCTTGTTACCAGAGGACGCCGTTTTATTTTCCCATCACAGATGCATTTAAATGCTAAACGGTTTTATTGACTGAGGTGGATAGAGGAGACCGGTAGGATGGAGCTGTCAGCAGAGGAGGAGGAGACCTGTTATATCATATCAGACTTTTGGATGCTTTAGTTATTGTTCATTCCTGTATCTCTTCTAATTTAACTCTACAGGCCTCATTATCCTCTCTTTTTTATCTCTTTACAGCTGACCTACTATCTATTTACTGATCTTTTATCTAGATTTGATTAGATTCTGTTATTTACCAGGAGACCTGTACAGACTAGTTTCTAATAGTTGGAAAAGTCACATTTTCTCCTTGAACCTTGTGCTGCTTGAATCCTAGAGATGGGAAAACGATAGCCTGGCCTTCCAGACTCTCCCTCTGTCTATTATACACAGAGGAAGAGTCTGGATACTCAGAGGCAGAGAGCAGCATGAGGGGCGGGACTAGCCAGCTCAAAAATAACCAATCAGAAAAAAGGCAGAAATGACGACTGTATCGTGTGACGCTGTAGTTTTTTAGCTGTAGTCAAAGATGGCGTCTTTTTAGAAGAAAGGCTTTTAGCACTTCTTCTTGTTGTGGTTTTAAAGACATGTCCAAGTCATTTAGAACAGAGGAAAGAGCCGCAGTGAACTGCAGACACAGTCTGCTGTTTATGAGAAACTGGGCGTGTGACGTACGCTGCTCAGTGCTGATTGGCTTGGTGAGAATTCTCACGGGGTGGGGTTATTTACCAGCCCCTTTGCTTTCCATAAGGAAGCATTGGCATGGCTGGCCAGGCTAGGTAAATGATGGGTCTGCCATCATTCTACCCTTTAGCTGTACTTCTGTCCAGGTTATGATGCTACTCATTCCAGTTCACACTGGTGTGAATCTAACAAAAAGAAAGTGATTTTGTCATATTGCATTCTTATGTTGCATGAAAGCTCTGAGCGTTCCCCTCCACCTACTGGTTGCTCGTATATTACAGCGTTTGGGCGCGTAGCGTCGTGTCGCGTTAATTTCAGGGGACGCGCACAAACAACGCTTCAAATCATCGCAAGCTACGTGTGGCAGCCATTTTAAACACGCGTACGCGTCGCTAAACTGCAAGTATATTCCGGCCCTAAAACTACGAAATTAACATAATATCAATTAAACATTGTGAAGAGAACTAAATGTGATCAGCCAGGAATTATTGAGTAAGTGGAAACATTGATTAAGCTAAAGATGTTAGGAGACTAAATCTAAGTCACAACAAACTACAAAAAAACACTTGTTGAAAACTAACAGAAAGTCAATGCTTTGAGTTGGTAAGAAGGTAACCAGGAACTACAATGAACTACAAAAACATTAGGGTAGCAGGAATTAAGCAGACCAGAACTAAAACAGTGAAAACTGGTAAAATGAACTACAATGAGTTACAAAAACCAGTGATGACTAAAAGTAGAGAACTAACAGAAATTCAATATTTTGGGTAGATAAAAATGTTAACCAGGAATTACTGAGTGTAACACGACTGTAACTAAGGCAGTAAAAACTGGTCCAATGAACTGCAGACCACAACTAAAGCAGTGAAACTGGTGCTACAACTAACACATAATTAAAACTAACAGAGATCAGCTAGAAGGCTAACCAGGAGTTACTAAGTGTAAGGAGACTAAAAGTGAGGCATTGAGTAGATAACAAAAAGTGATCAGGCAGGAATTACTGAGTAAGTGAAAACATTGATTGGGCTAAAGGTGACTAGAACTAATGCAGTAAAAGCAGGTATAGTGAACTAAACACTGATGACTGGAATTAGTAAGCTAACAGAAATTCAATAGGTAGGAAGGCTAACCAGGAGTTACTAAGTGTAAGGAGACTAAAGCTAGAGCAGAAAATTATAACGTAATATAAATGAGAGATAACACAAAGAGGTCAGCTGGAAATAACTATGTGAAAGCATTGATTATACTAATTAGGATGAGGTGGGGGGGGGCATCAGGGTGAGCAACATATATAGACAAACACACAAGAAAAGACAAGGGTAGGGAGGGGTGAGGGCAAAAACATGCCCCCCCCCCCCCCCCT
>SSNS01000049.1:2583823-2730718 GCA_006937985.1 Aphyosemion australe | reverse complement strand
GGGGGGGGGGGGGGGGGGGGGGGGCAGAGATGGATTTCAGGGAAATGATAAATGATAATGACCCGCACTTGTATAGCATCTTTCAGAGTCAGAGGACACCAAAGTGCTTTACACTACAGCGTATCATTCATCCATTCACACTCACATTCACACGCTGGTGGGGATGAGCTACAGCTGCCCTGGGGCGCACTGACAGATGAGAGGCTACCGTATGCTGGCGCCACCGGTCCCTCCAACCACCACCAGCAGTCAACGTCGGTTAGGTGTCTTGGCCAAGGACACAACGACAGCGACAGACTGAGCGGGACGTGAACCTGCGACCTTAAAAACCACAAACTCAGACAGAAACAACAAGAGTCGGGGGGGGGGGGGGGTGTCCCCCTCACAGCCGAGAGAGCCTGCAGCATCCAGTGTGTGCACTTCAATCCCCACTGCTCAGAGGTGTGGTGGAGAGCCGAGGAATGGAGAGTGCATTGAGTCCTTGAAGGTTCCATGGTCTCACCCAGATCACCCGCGAGCCGACCGAGTGCGTCACAGTTCCAACCAGGATTGGGGGAGGGAGGGTTTCAAAGCGTCTGTCAGCATTCATTCTGTGGCAGGTTTGGATTCTTCAGCCTTCAAGGCTATTAGGGCACCAGATTCAGATAAGGATGATTGTTTTGGGACAGGCTAGAGATAAGTGTTGCTCTCTGCCTTCAGTCTTTGCTGGTCTCAATGTCGTCCAAACAGCCAAATATGGGGTTTAATTCCCTTCATACTGTACAGTAACTTCCTCCATGATGGTATCCATTTTGCGTGCCAATACAGGAATCACAGCCAGATCAGTGTCCAGAGCATTAAAAGCAGAAACATTCTTTGAGCTCAGGAAAAACATCCAATCGACCCAGACAGCTGTAGCTATGATGTAGCTCATCACCACCAGCGTGTGAATGTGTGTGTGAATGGATGAATGATACACTGTAGTGTAAGGCACTTTGGAGTCCTCTGACTCAGAAAGGCGCTATACAAGTGTGGCTCAATTATCATTCATTCATTAACTCATTGCTCAACATCCCCACATGTGTTTTGGGCTTGGATTGGGTAAGCCAGGTGATTTTTGCCTCATTTTGGTAAACGGTAAATGGCCTGTATTTAATATAGCACCTCCCAGAGTCCTAGAACCTCCCAAGACACTTTTCAACACAATCAGTCATCCACCCAATCACGCACACATTCACACCCTGGTGATGATGAGCTACATCGTAGCTACAGCTGCCCTAGGGCGCACTGACAGAGGCGAGGCTGCCATACACTGGCACCACCGGTCCCTCCAACCACCATCAGCAGACAAGGTTGGTTAAGTGCCTTGCCCAAGGACACAACAGCAGCATTCTCTGCCAGGAGCCAGGATCAAACCTACAACCTTCCAATTACTGGACAACCCGCTCAGCTACTTCTGCCCCGGTGCAGCTTGGACAAAAATCCTTTTTGTTTTTACTTCACGTGCAATTATACCAGACAGCTCAGCAGTTTCCAGTCCCAGGTCTTGTGGCTGTTTTCCTGCATGTTTTAGTTGTTTTCCTGCTCTTAAAGGCCTGAATCAGTGGTTGAATTGTCACATTCAGCAGAAGCCTGTTAATAACAAACTGACTCAAGTCTGGTTATTAAAGCAGAGAAACATCTGAAACATTCAGGAAAAAGGCTCGCTGTGGGCCAACCGGAATCCTGGTGGATTTATTCCAGATAAAAGAGCCAGAACTGAGCTGTGAGCATGGGGTCAAGAGTTAGATAGGAATGTTCCCAGCAGGACTACTGAGGAACAAACAGCTGCCAGATTAATCCCAATTGATGGTAAACAAGAAAATGAAGAAGAGTTTTGAGGGTTACTATGAAGACTGAATAATAAAATGATTTAGTAAGACCACAAACCCGTGACCCATTAGTTTACCTTGATGGCATTTGCTAAAATAGGTCAAACCATTAATGAGAGATGAGTGCAGTTGTATTAATTCTTTAAAAAGGCTTCACTAAAATGAGAAAAAGAAAGAGCAATCAGGAGATGTATCTTCTGCTCTGACACACATCATGTCTGCTCCGCTGAACCTCATAATTAGGGCAGCTGTTAAATCTGCAACACTTCATTTACTCCATTATTTTTCTTGGCTGTCAAATGAATGCTTGACGGCCATAACGTGCTCCTGTCGTTACAATCACTAGAATGATGACTTATTGAACTTACGGAGCAGCAGGTTATGTGCTGTGCACTCACAGCAGCAGCTCAGGAGGAACAGCGGGTTGTCCTGCAATCGGCGGGTTGTAGGATCGATCCCGGCAGAGAATGCTGCTGTTGTGTTCTTGGGCAAGACACTTAACCCACCTTGACCTGCTGGTGGTGGTTGGAGGGACCGGTGGTGCCTGTGCTCAGCAGCCTCACCTCTGTCAGTGCACCCCAGGGCAGCTGTGGCTATGATGTAGCTCATCATCACCAGCGTGTGCATGGATGAATGATACACTGTAGTGTAAAGAGCTTTGGAGTCTGAAAGGCTCTAAAGAAGCCCAGACCACATGGCTTTCACACAAACCGCGTTCCTCAGAGTCCAGGGATGAGTCCACGGGCCACTTTACTTTCTTCCCAAACTGAGACTTTTCCTTCAGATGGCCAGCTGTGTGACAGTGGTTCAGCTCTGTCAAGGTATTCTAGGTGTGGGGGGGTGGGGATAGTTTGACTCTGAATGAAAAAGTAAGAAACATGATTTAATTGAGTTTGGACCACTGCACACCTTATGGTCTTCTGGAGAGAAAGTCACAGAGGAAGTGAAAATAATCAGTGCTGACTTTGAGAATACACACTTCTTAAACACTGAGGATGTTTCTGATAATCCCCCAAAACACCGTCTTAAGAGTAGAAACCAAGTAACTACGTAGCTAAAATATTCAAAGTGTGCCCCACAGTGTGAACTCACGTTCATAATTAAAGGAGATGTCTCCTGATCAAAGCTCTTGTCCATAACGAAGCGTCTGTGTTTTCTCATCCACAATCTGCTCGTTTCATGTCAGCTGTTTGAAGCGGCTCTGCCGATGGCACTGCAGCAATTAGTCAACACCATCACACACTTCCTAATATCTAGCTGTTAAATCCAGAAGTCTATGTTCACTTTGAGTCCTGTCGGTGTTGGTTCGGCCTGCAGGTAATCCAGGACAGCCACCTGAGCCTGGGGGGGGGGGGCTGCTCACACGGCCAGGGAACCTTCTGCTAGTCTGAGCTTTTCTCAGCAGGACATGAAGAGATAGTATGAGCTTGAATCAATGCTTCCCTCCTCCTTCAGATGGGATCAGTCATCCCAGCCGGTTGGCAGCTTTGAGTAGAGGGGGGTTGATCCCGTTTGTTCCTGGCCGACATGGTCTTCTAACATTTCCTGTTCAGAATCTTTGCAAGGGTCCTGCTTCTAGGGACTGCAGATGAAAAAGAGCTATTTAGGAAACTCTGATGCATGTGCAGAAATGTTAGTGGACATTGTCCTTCTAAGAACAACCTAATGAAAAAAAAATCCACCTTTGGATTGAAGAAACGTACCAATGGATGTTAAGGTGTTGTGGCTAATCCTTCCACAGGTCAGTTGGAGAACTGCAAAAAGAAGGATTCACGTCAGGTAAAAGTATACAACCTAGCGGCTGCTCAAACCCAACTTTTACTGAGACGTTGTTATAGAAATTTCTATGTCCTGTACTACTCTATTTACTTTACTCCTCGTCTCTGAATCTCACACACACACACACACACACACACACACACACACACACACACACACACACACACACACACACACACACACGCACACACACACATCATGTCTGTAAAACACATCCACTGCCTTATCTCACACTTTAAATAAACTCTGTTGGCAGCCGCTCGGGGCAGACTGTACTCTGTCTTCAAGTTGGTCTGTCATCCTTTGCAAACGGTTATGTGTGTGGTTCATTTGTCTCTCTCTTATCTCTTCAGCTGCAGGTAGTTATGTGATTGAGGAAATCCCTAACAGACGTTTAAACCTTGGTTAGGTCTAGAAGTTCATGTAGATTGGAGACTGGTGCTCCAGGTGAGGACCCCGTTCTCTGATTCCCAAAGCAAATGAAAAACAGTTGCAAGTAGGCATTACATATTCATAAACCAAAGTTCTAAACAGAAGAAAATATGTAATAGACCTTAAATCAGCATGTAATGTGTTCCAGTCCATAGGAAGCCAGCCGCTCTGACTACTTTTTAAATCAAGGCACCACAAATAAAATCTGATGAACTCTATGAATATTGTAATGAGACTGGAACAGTATTAGCAAACTGGTTAAATAAGATAGAAAATTAAAATAAACACATTTGACAATAAACAGCACCCAGTGACGTTTCCACCTGCAGTGGCGGTTCTACATGTAATTACTCCCCGGGCGAGACATCCCTTGAGCGCCCCCCCCCCCCCCCCCCCACCACCACCACCACTCACACACACACATAGTAACTCTCCCTCAAGGGTCAAGGCTGTGACTGATGTGGCCGATAAGATAGATGGCAGGTCTTGTCCAGCAGGGGAGGTGGGTGGCTCATCCTGACCAGTGGCAGATGATGATCCAAAATATTTTAGAATTGCCCCTGCAATTGCAATTTAAACTGACATAAAAAAACTGTAGACTACCAGAAAGGCCACCTTTTATTACTGAACAAAGCATGTGAAAAATAATCAGTGTAACAAATGCAATGAAGGAGCCACACTTCTGACAAATCTGTCCAAACAAGACTGTGGTCTGCTGCTAAAGATGTGCAATAAAACAACTAAATGATGAAGCTGTGATGTCAGACTCTTGTTATAAAAGCCTAAATAATATGTATTAAATCAATGGGTGTTGTCTACTTCCCTCTTTCCCATTTGATATTTATAGTTAATTAATATTTTATAGAACAATATTCACCTATATTTCAGTAACATTTAAGGTGGTATTAATATCACTCATCATCCTAGTCAAAATAACACATCTAAATATATCCACAGTTACACTATGACCAGTAGATCAGTATGTATTTCATTAACATGTTCAGTAGTGCTGGAAATGCTAATAACAGGATAGTTAGTGAGGACTGGGACTTTTTTCTGCATGTAGAGTTTATTCATTATTAGGCTATGTGAACATGAATCATGACCAACATGTTTTTGTTGTTGTTCAGGAGGCAGGCTGCAGTGCACATTTAACGAGTCCTCGCGGCGCGCTTGAATCATTAAAAAAGGATTCAAGGAATTTATTCCAACCATTCGTTTCAAACTTTCAGCCCTATTAGCTCTGTTAGCAATTAGTTGACCGAATTTAACCGTTAAAATCCCCAGTTAACCGGTTTTTAAAAAATCAAAAACAGCATCCTAGCATGAGAACGTACTACCTACCTTTATCTTTAGCCCGTTAGTCCTGAATTGGGCACCTGATGGTTCAGGCCTTTTTCTGTCCATCTCGTTTGGCACTCGACTCAATAAACAGGTTTCCAATCACCAACCAGGAGTCAAGACTAAACCAATTGACCTTGGTGGGTGACCACAAAATCCTTTTGTTTTTCCTCTCTTTTTTTCGGCCATTTCACACAATTCAGAAAAACGTAAAGGAATTATAAGCCTGTATTTATGATATTATGAATTAAATGTGCCTTATATGGAAGAACATCAAGGTGTGATTGACTTTAGCCATCTTATACAGTTGATTCAGACCCCCCCCCCCACCCCCGTCCGTTTCATTTGGGAGAGACCCAGAGGTGAAATCCCCCGCGCCCCTCCCCTTTCTCTTCTTCACACACACGGCGCTCTCCTGAACCCTCTCAGTCAGCAGGAGCGCCTGCAGCTGCAGGGGGCGCCAACGTGCTGGTTCCAGTCCAGACACAGATATGACAGGTGAGAGAAAACCATGTTGCGGCGCGCAGGTTTTTTTCTTCTTTTTTTTTTTTACTCAGCGATTGTGCGCCCCCTAAAAAATGCCGCCCCGGGCAGCCGCCCGGTCTGCCCGTGCCTAAAACCGCTACTGTCCACCTGGCTTCAGGAGAAAGCCAGGACAGACGACCGAGCAGACAGAATGGTTGATCTGGGTGCCGTAACTCTACAGCAAGAGGGATGTGGGATATTTCCTGTTGCACCATGGTCTTTATTATGTTAGTGGCATGTTAGACTGCATTTACTTACACACCAGAGTGGACAGGCAGGGAGAAAAGAGACAAACAGGGAGTTTGAAACTGTTGAAGAACAGATTAGGCTCATCGGCCCGGTTCTGGTCCCCCTCGACTGTCCCACCAGCACCACTCCTCCCACTGTGTCCAGTGATGTTTCTGAGGCCTCTCCATGCACCTTGAGCATTGTTCTGCCCCAGCTGTTCCTCCAGCTTCTTCCTGTAGCTGTCCTTAGCTCGTCTGATCTTGTGTCTGAGCTCCTTCTGGACTCGTCTGCTCCTCCTTGTCACCAGCGATAAATGCTTTCTTCTTATCGTTCAGCAGGGATTTGAGCTCAGGGGTCAGCCAGGGCTTATTGTTGGAGAAACACCTCACTTTCTGTGTTGGGACAGCGTTCTCCACATAGAAGTTCACTCAGTCAGTGACACAGTGGGTCAGGCTCTCAAGGTCATCTCCATGAATGCCAAAATAAAAAACCAAAATAAACAGAATTCAAGGACACACCAGTGTTCATTTTGATATTTTTTTATTTAATTTTAGTCTTTGGACTAAAATTCTTTACACACTAAAAGAGGAAGCAGTTTTAGTCGACTAAAATATATGTATATTTCTTCTGATACAATAATTCAATTCAATTCAGTTTATTTCTATAGCGCCAAATCATGACAAGAGTCATCTCAAGGCACTTCACAAAGTAAACATTCCAATACAGTTCAGTTCATTAAGCCAATCAGTAAAAAAGTTTCCTATATAAGGAACCCAGCAGATTGCATCAAGACACTGACTGTGTGTTGATACAATCCTCATACTAAGCAAGCATGTAGCGACAGTGGGAAGGAAATCTCCGTTTTAACAGGAAGAAACCTCCAGAGGATCCTGGCTCAGTATGAGCAGCCATCCGCTACGACTCACTGGGGATTGAGAAGACAGAGCAGGCACACGCACACCCCACACCCACACCCACACACACACACACACACACACACACACACACACACACACACACACACACACACACACACACACACACCATATATATCAAGTAGTGTTTCTATGGCTACACTGTGATTTCTTAGTAGAAGTTCTAGTCAGTGGGAGAAACTTTATTGTCTTTATCTGAGTGAATCTATAATTAATTCAATAGGTGAACTAATAGTAGCACATTCTATGTTAAAGAAAGTGAGATGTAATATCAGGAGAGGGAGAATGTTCAGTGGTTGGCAGCAGTGTGCCAGCCGATGGCCCCCTCCATGAGGCCACCACAGCTCAGCAGAACGCCAGTGTAGCTTCTTCTGGGGAGAAAAACACTTAGAGAGAAAATAAAGTTAACAGCTGAAATAACAGAAAATAATGCAATTAGAGAGTGGTGGTAGAAGAGAGTAGCAGAGTGTGGAAAGTGGTCAGTATGTCCTCCAGCAGTCTAAGCCTATAGCAGCATAACTACAGAGATAACTCAGCATAACCTAGCCTTTTAGATGGAGGCATGTGGGAGGCAGGGCCAGGGAGAAAAATCTTTAACGACTGTAGTCCCCGCTGTACACTCCACCTCCCTCTGCTCCCCACTCATCTAAATCTGGGCTAACATCAGAATTTAACCATAAGCCCTATCAAATAGAAACGTTTTGAGCCCACAGTAGAGGAGCCTGATAGCTAAAAAAGATCTGCCTCCCATCCTACTTTTAGATATTCTAGGAACCACCAGTAAACCTGCAGTCTGAGAGAGTCTGTTAGGAACATATGGAACAATCAGATCACTGATGGATGATGGAGCTTGATTATTAAGAGCTTTATATGTGAGAAGGAGGAGCTTAAAATCTATTCTGAATTTAACAGACAGCCAATGTAGGGAAGCTAAAACAGGAGAGATGTGGTCTCTCTTTTTAATTCTCATCAGAACTCTAGCTGCAGCATTTTGGACCAGCTGAAGACTTTTGACTACATTCTGTGGACCTCCTGATAGTATTGAATTACTGCAGTAATCCAACCTTGAGGTAATAAATGCATGAACCAGTTTTTCAGCATCACTCCTGGAAAGGATGCTTCTAATCTTAGCAATATTCCGAAGGTGGAAAAAGGAAATCCTACAAACCTGTTTAACGTGGGATTTCCAACTTGTGTAAAGGAAATTGTCATGTCCATGTCTTCCCTGTCCTTCCATATCCCGTCTCCCTTGTCTCCGGTCTCCTCTGACGTATCACTCTGGTTTCTCACTCAATTTCCTGTTACAGTTATCAGTCCTCCCGTTTACCTCCCATCCCTTGAGCCACTTATTCTGTTTTCATTGTTCAGTTTAGATTATCATTGTTTTGGGTCTTCAGTTAGTTTATTGCATTTAGATTAGTTTTCCCCAATTAGTTCCTCACTGTTCAGTTTACCTTTTAGTGTCAGTATTTCTCGTGTTTTGTTATTATGGTTTTTTCTGTGTCCTCCAGTGTCTCTGTGTTCCCATAGTTCTGTTCTCTGTGTTTTTCCCTCAGTGCCACATTTACTAGTCACACCTGCAACTGATCAGTAATCTCCACACCTGTTCCCAGTCTCCTCATCACTACCTCAGTGTACTTATACCCAGCTCTGTTCATTGTTCCCATCGTTTGTCTGTTCCTTGGTTTCCTACTGGACGTAATCACAGCGACGGAAAAGCGGGAGGCAGCAATGGCGTCTAACATCAATGATTTCTGTCGTTTTTGTATCAAAAACATGTGAATATCAGGTGTACTGGGACATTGCACTACTTTGATAAAAATAAGAAGCCGCTAAGTATATCCGACAGACTTACGCACGTTGGAGTCTAAATATTCCAATGTTGATGACAAAGCTGTTTCAAACCAACGTGGTTCCTGCGCCGCCACCATGTTGTTTGTGTTCACAGCTCTGACGTCATCGGCTACTCCCGCACTGTGATTCGCCCAACCAAATCTATAGTGTGCTGTGATTGGACAGCCACAGCAGTGGATCGGGCTGCAAGGGTTCCAATGAAGCTTGCCTAGACCAAACATTGCAAGGCAAAAATTTGGTCTAGTTCACAAGGCTAGCCTATGGCTGCAACCATCTAACAATTTCATAACCAGAGGAAACTCCGGATGTGTACTCACCAAGCAAAAACATTTCAAATGGTCACATCTAATGCTTTTCCTCCCAGCCGTGGACATTTTCTCCTTTTAGACATAAATTGCTCAACTGTTACCAGCATACACATCAATATATGATATCTGTGGTAACCGGTAGTTTGTTCAAACAGCTGCCAACTCCAAACTCTGATTGGTTGTTTTCTCGTCTAGTTCCTCCTGTTCCATTTGCTGATTGGTTCTTTTTTCTGTTCTCCTATCTTTTCCGTTTTCTGATTAGATTTTCGTTACTGTCAATTGTTGTCTTTTATTTGTCAATGAAATTGTCGACTAATATTCGTCACCATTTAGGTTTTAATAGAAGTACAAATTTAGGTTTTCAGTTCGTTTTCGTTCGCAAAGATTCATTTGTCACGAAAAAAAAATATTTTGTCAACGAAATTAACACTGGGACACAGATCATGACACAACAATCATATTTTGAGATGTGTGCAGCAGCACTTGACTCAAAGTTTCACTCGCTCTTGTGAAACAGAAAGTACTGAGTGTGTGTGGGCAGCAAAAGGACAGAGCTAACGCTCTTCTTTAATTTCTCTTCACTGAAAGCCACTGCTTTCAAAATGTGTTTATATTGGCAGCTGTGACCCACTTTTACCCATTCATGCTCCAGCTATAGCACACACACACACACACACACACACACACACACACACACACACACAGTAGCACATCGGTGAAGGGGAAAACAGCAGCATCTGGAAGAGTCGTCCTCTGGGAGACATCAACGTGATTTGCGGGGGCTCCCTGCATTTGCCTCAACTTTGGGAGCGAGACACTTTCCAGAATGCCTTACTGGTGCACTCACAATGACATCCTGTAATAGCTGCTAAAGTAGATGGTCAACCAAAGCTACTGGTAGGTGTGAAACAGTGAACTAGGTGACAAAAAGTATATGCACATACATAAAGGGGGAGAAGACTTGATTGTTAACAAGCTGTAGTGACTCCACAATAAAAAAAAAAGCCAAGTTCAGATTCTACTTGTCTTTCTAACTATAGGCCAATTTCTAAACTCAGTTTTTTGTCAAAGGTCCTGGAGAAAGTGGTTCATTCTCAGCGACAGGATTATTTGACCTTGTGCTCTTTTACGGGTTTTTAATGATTTGTTGATAATGAGTGATTCTAGCAATTCGGCTGCTCTACTGTTATTGGATTTATCTGCTGCATTCGATACTATTGATCATGACATTCTGCTGTCTCGTCTGGAGTCAGGCCTGGAGGTGGGGCATGTTGGCGAGTGCCTGGTGGCCAGGGTTTTACCCATGGAGCCCGGCCATGCACAGCCCAAAGAGGAAATGTGGGTCCCCCTTCTGATCCTCGCCTACAGAAGTTGACTCTCGGTATGTGGAATGTCACCTCTCTGGTGGGAAAGAGCCTGAGTTAGTGTGTGAAGTTGAGAGGTTCTGACTAGATATAGTTGGACTCACCTCTACACATGGCTCTGGCTCTGGAATCAGTTTCCTCGAGAGGGGTTGGACTCTCTACCACTCTGGAGTTGCTCCCACTGAGAGGTGCCGAGCAGGGGTGGGCATACTTGTTGCCCCACATCTTGGTGCCTGTACGTTGGGGTTTACCCCAGTGAATGAGAGGGTAGCCTCCCTCTGCCTTCATGTGGGAGGACAGGTACAGACTGTTATTTGTACTTATGCACCAACCTGCAGTCCAGACCACCCACCCTTTTTGGAGTCTTTAGACAGGGTGCTAGAGAGCACTCCTTCCAGTGACTCCCTCGTTCTGCTGGGGGATTTTAAAGCTCACGTGGGCAATGACAGTGAGACCTGGAGAGGTGTGGTTGGGAGGAATAACTTCACTGATCTAAATTTGAGCGGTGATTTGTTATTGGACTTCTGTGCTTGTCATGGATTGTAATGAACACATTATATTCAGGCACAAAGGTGTCCATATGTGCTCTTGGCACCAGGATACTTCAGGCCGCAGGTCGATGATCGACTTTGTTCTCGTTTCATCTGATCTGCAGCCGCATATCTTGGACACTCGGGTGAAGAGAGGGGCGGAGCTGTCAACTGACCACTACCTGGTGGTGAGTTGGCTTTGATGGTGGGGGAAGATGCCGGTCAGACCTGGCAGACCCATACATGTTGTGAGGGTCTGCTGGGAACTTTTGACAGAGTCTCCTGAGCTTCAATTCCCACCTCTGACAGAACTTCCAAAACGTTCCGGGCGAGGCAGGGGACATTGAGTCAAATTGGGCCATGTTCTGTGACTCCACTGTCGAGGCCGGCCAGAGCTGCGGCCGCATGGTCGTCGGCAGAGCTTAATTTGAGCCGGATCTTGCCGGAACAGGATCCGGGAACTGTCTTATTTTGAAGGGACGCGTTCCGGTAATTGTCTGCTAGGATCCGTTAACTCGCGCTGCTACCTCATGATTACAGTGGGTAAACGAGGACGCTGTGTTGGGCAGGGACTTACGGGTGAGTGGTTTATTTGTCCAATCTCATACCTAAACTTTTCGCTTTTCGGAAAAATCGTCGTTTTTAAGCCAACTAAGCCGTTCTGGTTTCAGCAATCAACAAGGGAAAGAGGGGATTCATCTTGGTCACAAACGATCTTTGTTTAGCGTGTCGTCATTTGACCAATCACAGTCTCGGAAACAGACGCTTTGGCAGCGTCGCACCCGCACGGTGCTCACGAGCAGCGGCTTTGAGCTTAAAGTTTGTCAAATCAAACAAAATCACCACTAAATAACACGGTTTTCTGTCGAGGACTGTAGCAGATTTAACTCCTTTCAGCCTTTAGAGATTTTTCCCCGAGGCTCGTCGTGTTTTTTTTCAAGTCAAGTTCGGAGTTGAACATAACCACCGCCAGTATTTAACTCCATTAAAACCAGTAGCTGTATAAATGAAAGGTTAAAACCTAATATTAACAACATAAATACTTTTTTCTGGTGAGAAATGGCCGCCAGCATGCTGCAGCCTCACTCATTTAAAAGTCATCCTAATATATTGATCTGGGCAGCGGAAGATTTAAGGAAGCTGGAGTACAAACACGTGATGAGATCATTTCATAATGTTGTAACATTTCTGCAGCACTAAAGCAGAGTTGTAACATTTTGACCTTAGCAGTGGTTTATTAAAGTATTCAAGCAAACAGCTGAGATAAAGCTGCATCTCCCTGCAGCTCCAGCTCTTCCTAAACGTTTAATCAGAACCAACTCATCAGAGCAGCATGAACACCTTCTAAGGATTCTGGAATATTTTCAGATTTTTTCATGTTTGGTGTTCTGTGAGTTAGTCTCACAGTAATTCTTAATTATATGATGATCCCTAATCTTTTCCTGATCATTTTTGTGAGGCATATTTTTTCTTTTGTTCTGAGCAGAGGGACTGTCTAAACCTCATGGTAGAAAATGGTTTGCATTTTGCAAAAAAAAAAATCACATTGATGATTTTTTTGTAAGTATTCCAACAAATTACAAAAAGTATGTAAACGTCAGAGGTCCCTACAAACCCACTGATGCAACTGCAGTATGCCAGGACCTTGTGAGAAATTTGTGTAAACTTTGGGAATGTGGGCTCAATTATAAGTTATTCGTCAAAACCTCCATGAATCTTGAGCCAGCATACCCCCCCGCGCAATCCGGCATCAGTTTTGTCCGTAGTTGACTCTGGTCTGACATCACTACTTTTGTTCCGGCAACGTTTGATTTACAAATTAATCACTGGTCGTCGGTGCCTGTTGTGGTTGCAACCCCCGAACCCGCTGGTGGACAACGGTGTTTAGGGATGCTGTCAAACTGAAGAAAGAGTCCTATCAGGCCTGTGGAACTTCAGAGGCAGCTGATGGGTACTGGCAATGCAAGTGGAATTTGGCTCGGGTGGTCACAGAGGCAAAAACCCGGATGTGGGAGTTCAGTGAGACCATGGAGCAAGATTTCCGTATGGCTTCGAGGAGATTCTGGTCCACCATCCGGCGCCTCCGATGGGAAAGCAGTGCACTACTGTTTACAGTGGAGACAGTGTGCTGCTGACCTTGACTTGAGACATTGTGAATCAGTGGGCGGAGTACTTCGAAGACCTCCTCAATCTCATCAGCACGTCTTCTAGTAAGGAAGAAGAGTCCAGGGACTTTGGGTTGGGCTCTCAAATCTCTGGAGTAGAGGTCACTGAGGTGGTCAAAAAGCTCCTCAGTGGCAAGGTTCTGGGGGTGGATGAGATCCGCCCACAGTTCCTTAAGGTTCTGGATGTTGTAAGACTGTTGGCTGACACAGCCCTGCAGTAACGCGTGGACATTGGGGGCAGTTCCACTGGATTGGCAGACTGGGGTTCTGGTCCCCCTATTTAAAAAGGGGGACCACAGGGTGTGTTCCAACTACAGGGGGGGATCACAGCCTCCCTGGTAAGGTCTATTCAGGGGTTCTGGAGAGGAGGGTCCATCGGATTGTCGAACCTCGGATCCAGGAGGAGCAATGTGGTTTTGGTCCTGGCTGTGGAACACTGGACCAGCTCTATACCCTTAGGGGGGTCTTGCAGGGCACGTGGGAGATTGTCCAACCAATCTACATGTGTTTTGGGGATTTGGAAAAGGTGTTCAACCGTGTCCCTTGGGAGGCCCTGTGGGGGGTACTTTGGGAGTATGGGGTACCAGGCCCTCTGATATGGGCTGTTAGGTCCTGTAGTGGATTTTTTTAATAAAGTAATGAGAAACCATTCCATGATTCAATCAAAATGTTTTAATTCCAATATTGCAATATAAGAATGAGAAGACAATCAACAGAGACTCTTCCCAAAGCAGTCTCAGCAGTGTGTCCTCCTGAGCAGAGATACTCCACTCTATTTAGCCCCCTTGACCCCCCCAACTGAGAGAACAAAGAAAGGAAGGGCTTACAATTATCTACGTGAGGAAGGAGGTGTACATCTTAGAAAGGGACTACATCAAAAGGAAAAGAAGCAACATTAGTGGCTGTAACCCCCAACTTCTCTGATCTCAGAAATATTGTCCCACTGTATAATTGTATAGAAGAATCAAATTTTCTCCATTACACTCCCTGTACAGCCAGTGTCAGAGCTTGGTCCACATTGCCGGCAGTAAGTAGGGCTCATTCCCGGTGAGAGTTGGACTCCGCCAAGACTGCCCTTTGTCACCGATTCTGTTTATAACTTTTATGGACAGGATTTCTAGGTGCAGCCAAGGTGGTGAGGGGATCCGTTTTGGTGGCCTGAGGATCAGGTCTCTGCTTTTTGCAGATTATGTGGTCTTGTTGGCTTCATCAGACCAGGATCTCCAGATTTCGCTGGAGCAGTTCACAGCCAAATGTGAAGCAGCTGGGATGAGAATCAGCTCCTCTAAATCCAAGACCATGGTCCTGAGTCGGAAAAGGGTAGAATGCCTTCTCCAGGTCAGGGACGAGGTCCTGCCCCAAGCGGAGGAGTTTGAGTATCTCGGGGTCTTGTTCACGAGTGAGGGAAGGGTGGAGCGTGAGATCGATAGGCGGATTGGTGCTGCGTCTGCAGTGATGGGGGCGTTGTACCGGTCTGTCGTGGTGAAGAGAGCTGAGCCAGAAGGCAAAGCTCTTGATTTACCGGTCGATCTACGTTCCTACCCTCACCTATGGTCACGAACTTTGGGTAGTGACCGAAAAAATGAGATTGCACATACAAGCTACCAAAATGAGTTTCCTTCTCCTAACCCTCCCTTAGAGATAGGGTGAGAAGCTCGGTCATCCGGGAGGGGCTCGGAGTAGACCCGCTGCTCCTCCACATTGAGAAGAGCCAGTTGAGGTGGCTCGGGCATCTGGTTAGGATGCTTCCTGGACGCCTCCCTGATGAGGTTTTCTGGGTACGTCCAACCAGGAGGAGACCTAACAGAAGACCCAGGACACGCTGGAGGGATTATGTCTCTCGTCTGACCAAGGAACACCCCCTGGATCCCAAGGCGTGCCCCTGCATACACCGGAGCCCCGCGGATAGGATCACTGGCCTGTTGGCCCAGAGCCAGGTACTACTGAGACTGCGTCAAGAGGAGCACACCGCTTCTGAGCCAGGTCGCAGGGATACAATGGACTGCAGCTAGATTGTTGAGTCTCCCCCCGCTGACAGACTCTTTAATGGATGCAGAGTCAGAATGGACGTCATCGATGTTGGGTTCTAAGGGTGGACAAAGTTCTGTGAGGTGCAGCTCTGAGTTGACTAATAAAGGAGCGACAAAGAGTGTTAAAGCAGGAGCGAGCAGGTCACTACAAACACGTTCTAGCACGGGTAGCCGCGCTGCACAAAAGGAACATATTTTTTTCCATACTGTCAATCACGCCCGAGTGCTCCGGGAGCTCGTAAGCAAACCGAAAGGGCAACTAAACATCCGCAGCCTGATTGCTAAAATAGATCAGGTCTCAGCTCTTCTACCGGACTACGTGTGTGTAACGGAATCATGGCTGCACATAAATACACCAGCTAATATGATAGATATAGCTGGATACCACTGTTTCAGAAAGGACAGATAATCTGGAAGGGGGAGTGTACTATCCATCCATCCATCCATTTTCTCCCGCATATCCGGAGTCGGGTCGCGGGGGCAGCAGCCTGAGGAGGGTAGCCCAGACCTCCCTCTCCCCAGTCACTTGGGCCAGCTCCTCCGGGGGAATCCCAAGGCGTTCCCAGGCCATCCAAGAGACATAATCTCTCCAGCGTGTCCTGGGTCTTCCTTTGGGTCTCCTCCCGGTTGGACGTGCCCGGAAAACCTCACCAGGGAGGCGTCCAGGAGGCATCCTAATCAGATGTCCGAGCCACCTCAACTGGCTCCTCTCGATGTGGAGGAGCAGCGGGTCTACTCCGAGCCCCTCCCTGCTGCCCGAGCTTCTCACCCTATCTCTAAGGGAGAGTCCAGCCACCCTGCGAAGAAAACTCATTTTGGCCGCTTGTATCCGCGATCTCGTTCTTTTGGTCACTACCCAAAGCTCGTGACCATAGGTGACGTTAGGAACGTAGATCGACCGGTAAATTGAGAGCTTCACCTTTTGGCTCAGCTCTCTCTTCACCACGACAGACCGGTACAACGCCCGCATCACTGCAGACGCAGCACCAATCCGCCTATCGATCTCATGCTCCACCCTTCCCTCACTCGTGAACAAGACCCCGAGATACTTAAACTCCTCCACTTGGGGCAGGCATTCTACCCTTTTCTGACTCAAGACCATGGTCTCGGATTTAGAGGCGCTGATTCTCATCCCAGCAGCTTCACACCCAGCTGCGAACTGCTCCTGCGAATTCCGGAGATCACGTTCTGACGAAGCCAACAGGACCACATCATCTGCAAAAAGCAGAGACCTGATCCTTAAGCCACCAAAACAGATCCCCTCACCACCTTGGCTGCACCTAGAAATCATGTCCATAAAAGTTATGAACAGAATCGGTGACAAAGGGCAGCCTTGGCGGAGTCCAACTCTCACCGGAAACGAGCCCGACTTACTGCCGGCAATGCGGACCAAGCTCTGACACTGGTCGTACAGGGACCTAACAGCCCGTATCAAGGGGCCTGGTACCCCATACTCCCAGAGTACCCCCCACAGGGCCCCCAGAGGGACGCGGTCGAACGCCTTCTCCAAATCCACAAAACACATGTAGATTGGTTGGACGAACTACCACGCACCCTCCAGGACTCCCCCAAGAGTATAGAGCTGGTCCAGTGTTTCACGGCCAGGACGAAAACCGCATTGCTCCTCCTGTATCCGAGGTTCGACTATCCGACGGACCCTCCTCTCCAGAACCCCTGAATAGACCTTACCAGGGAGGTTCAGGAGTGTGATCCCCCTGTAGTTGGAACACACCCTGCGGTCCCCCTTTTTAAATAGGGGGACCACCACCCCGGTCTGCCAGTCCAGTGGAACTGCCCCCGATGTCCACGCGACATTGCAGAGCCTTGTCAACCAACACAGCCCCACAACATCCAGGGCCTTAAGGAAATCCGGGCGGATCTCATCCACCCCCGGAGCCTTTCCACTGAAATGGTAAATGGTAAATGGCCTGTATTTGTATAGCGCCTTCTTAGGGTTCTACAAACCCCCAAGGCGCTTCACAACACAATCAGTCATCCACCCATTCACACACACATTCACACCCTGGTGGGGATGAGCTACAACATAGCTACAGCTGCCCTGGGGCGTGCTGACAGAGGCGAGGCTGCCGAGCACTGGCGCCACCAGTCCCTCCGACCACCACCAGCAGGCAAGGCGGGTTAAGTGTCTTGCCCAAGGACACACAGCAGCATTCTCTGGCCGGAGCCGGGATCGAACCTGCAACCTTCCGATTACTGGACAACCCGCTCTACCTCCTGAGCTACTGCTGCCCACTGAGGAGTTTTTTGACCACCTCAGTGACCTCGGCTCCAGAGATTGGAGAGCCCAACCCAAAGTCCCCAGACTCTGCTTCCACACTGGAAGACATGCCGGTGGGATTGAAGAGATCTTCGAAGTACTCGGCCCACCGATTCACAACGTCCCGAGTCGAGGTCAGCAGCACACCCTCCCCACTGTAAACAGTGTTGGTAGTGCACTGCTTTCCCCTCCTGAGGCACCAGATGGTGGACCAGAATCTCCTCGAAGCCATACGGAAGTCTTGTTCCATGGTCTCACCAAACTCCTCCCATGCCCGGGTTTTTGCCTCCACGACCACCCGAGCCGCATTCCGCTTGGACTGCCGGTACCCATCAGCTGCCTCCGGAGTCCCACAGGCAAAAAAGACCTGATAGGACTCTTTCTTCAGCTTGACAGCATCCCTAACCACTGGTGTCCACCAGCGGGTTCGGGGGTTGCCGCCACGACAGGCACCGAACGCCCTGCGGCCACAGCTGCGGTCAACCGCCTCGACAATGGAGTCACGAAACATGGCCCATTCGGACTCAATGTCCCCTGACTCCCCCGGGACACGTTCGAAGTTCTGTCGGAGGTGGGAATTGAAGCTTCTTCTGACAGGAGACTCTGCCAGATGTTCCCAGCAGACCCTCACAACACGTTTGGGTCTGCCAGGTCTGACCGGCATCTTCCCCCACCATCGAAGCCAACTCACCACCAGGTAGTGGTCAGTTGACAGCTCCGCCCCTCTCTTCACCCGAGTGTCCAAGACATGCGGCCGCAGATCAGATGAAACGATAACAAAATCGATCATCGACCTGCGGCCTAAGGTATCCTGGTGCCAAGAGCACATATGGACACCTTTATGCTTGAACATGGTGTTCGTTATAGACAATCCATGACGAGCACAGAAGTCTAATAACAAAACACCACTTGGGTTCAGATCAGGGGGGCCGTTCCTCCCAACCACACCTCTCCAGGTCTCACTGTCATTGCCCACGTGAGCATTGAAGTCCCCCAGCAGAACGAGGGAGTCACCCGAAGGAGCACTTTCCAGTACCCCCCACCCGAAGACGGAGGGAGGCTACCCTCTCGCTCACCGGGGTTAACCCCAACTCGCCAGCGTGCCCCAACTCCAGGCCTGGCTCCAGAGGGGGGCCCCGGTGACCCGCGTCCGGGCGAGGGAACACTGGTTCCATTTATTTTATTCATCATAAGGGGTCTTTGGGCTGCACTTTGTCTGATCCCTCACCTAGGACCTGTTTGCCATGGGTGACCCTACCAGAGGCATAAAGCCTCAGACAACTTAGCTCCTAGGATCATTGGGACACTCAAACCCCTCCACCACGATAAGGTGGCAGCCCAGGGAGAGGGGGGAGTGTACTAATTTACATTAAATACAAATTCAAATGTAAACTGGTTGAGTTGGAAAACTCCCTTGAATGCATAGGTTTAAATGTTACTCTATCGTCTTCAATCAACTTTAATACTATAGTCCTTTATAAGCCACCTTCTCATAACGTATCCTTCTATGAAGAACTGAGTAAAGTAATAAAGCAGCTTGAGGTTTATAGAGAAACAATATGTTATGGTGACTTCAATATGAATTGGTCTGATAAAGGGAGTAGGAAGAAATTAAAAGTAGTTATGAGTAAATTTGGCTACGAACAGATGATTACAGGGCCCACTAGGATTACTAGACGTAGACAGACAAAAACTCTAATTGACATGACTTTCACTAACAGACCTGAACTTATCACTAGAGCTTATAATTTAACTACAGGACTTTCAGACCACAACATGACTCTTACAGTTAGAAAGCTGGCTAAGAAACGGCTAAGATACTTTGGCAAATTTGATAATGACAGCACTCTAAAATGTACTATCCCTCAGTCTAAAACTTTGCAGTTTGAAACAGAACTAGCTAATCAAAACTGGGAACAAATCTCGGCCACAGAGGATGTAGACGAATGTTGTAATTCTATGACTGCAGCAATCACCGTAGATGGCACAACATTTACTGAGAGTGCTGTAATGGCAAACACATGTAACTCTTACTTCATACAATTAGTAGATGATCTGACTGGAGACGTTAAGATAGATGAATATTTAAAGTATCCTTCTCTTTCAGCCCCAGTCACAGCTGATCTGCTCTGCATTAAAGTAGTCGATGAAACAACAGTGATACAAATCAATCATAAATCAAAATTTTCACAATTTAAATCAAATGAAGTTTATAACATCAAAAGTTGCTTGTTTAAAAAGCATAGCACTATCCTGATTAAACCATTAACACATCTGGTTAATTTATCTAGAAGAACCTGTAAGCTTCCCTCAGCCTGGAAAAAAGCAGTCGTTGTGCCAGTGCTTAAAGCAGGTAACCGGGACTCTGTGTGCAATTCCATAAGGTTAATATAATTCCATAAAGTTAATAAAATTCCATAAAATTAATAAAATTCCATAAAGTTAAAAAAATTCCATAAAATTAATAAAATTACATAATGTTAATAACATTAATAAAATTACATAAAGTCTACGTTTATGGCCAACCTTTTTTTGAGTGTGTAGTCAGAACTCAGTGCAACAGTTACACGTCTGTATGTTTGCGTGAAGTGTGTTATTAACTCTTAATGTGTGTGAGTGTGTGTGTGGGGGGGGGGGGGGTCCTCAAGGAAAACATGTTGGGAACCACTGGTCTACATAGTGGTCCTAAATCAGGGGAGCAACGACTACTTTTGGTCCAACTTTTTGTACACTAAGCATAGTTCTTTCTCACGCACGCGCGCACACACACACACACACACACACACACACACACACACACACACACACACACACACACACAGCCCCACCTCTGCTAAACCATAGTCTGGTTCTGTCCTCTTGCATCATGTTAGCATGTTCAACAGCTACGTCTGGGATGGATGCGTTAAGCCAACGTTCAGTTATTGCTGCAGTTCCAAGTGGAGCTTTTGACAAAATCGGTGGTTTCTCCTCAGCCTGACATGTATTCAATTCAATTCAACTTTTTTATTTCGAACATGCAGCACTGTCAAAGATTACACACACAAAGTACAAAAAGAAACAAAACAAAACAAAATAAAAAAAACAAATAAGGCTAATTTTACGTATCTACCATCTGCTTTGAGCCACATGCTCGAAAAGGAGTGGGAAGAAGTATACACTTATAAACTCCCACCCCTTTTTCACAGATCATAACTACTCCATCCAGTTATCTTTTATTCTGAATGCATTTTCAATACTGACTTGGTTTCCTGTCAAACACTTGCACATGCTACAACATAATATTGAAATCCATAATCAAAATCGAACACAAATCAAACAATTTCTTCTTCTTTATACCTCCTTATAATCATTCTTTTATATTCCCTTTTGAACTGCTTAATGTCTGGACATTGCTTTAACTTTTCATTCAAACTGTTCCATAGCTTCACCCCACACACCGAAACACAAAATCGCATCCTATTGGTACGTGCCATTATGGTTTTAAATAGGCTAAAACCTCGTAAATTATATCCACTTTCTCTAACAGTAAACATGTTTTGAATATGTCCTGGTAGTTGATTATTTTTAGCTTTATACAAAATATGTGCTGTTTGATATTCCACAAGATCTAAAAACTTTAATATCCCATGTTGTAAAAATAATGAATGTGTATGATCCCTGTAACCTACTTTATGAATGATTCTAATTGCCCTTTTCTGAAGAATGACCAGTGAGTTTAGTGTAGTTTTGTAGTTGTTACCCCATATCTCTGCACAGTAGCTTAAATATGGTAAAACCAGCGAACAGTAAAGAATGTGGAGTGATGGACGATCTAATACCTGTTTAGCTTTATTTAATACTGAAATATTTTTTGATATTTTAGAATGAATGTATGTAATATGTGCTTTCCAATTTAGTTTCTCATCTATTGTCACGCCTAAAAATCTATTTTCATTAACCCTTTCAATCTCTACACCATTTATATTAAGTTTTGCATTTGTATTTAATGTGCTATTTCCAAATATTATTATTTTAGTTTTCTTCAAATTTAATGATAATTTGTTTCTATCTAACCATTCATTTATTTTATCTATTTCCGTAGTCATTGTTTTGAATAGCAATTGCAAATCCTCTCCAGACCCAAAGATATTTGTGTCATCAGCAAAAAGCACAAGTTTTAAAACTCTGGAAACTTGGCAGATGTCATTGATGTATAAAAGAAAAAGTTTTGGGCCTAAAACTGACCCCTGTGGGACCCCACAAGCAATGTCCAGACATGAGGAGCAACAATTATTGATCTTTACAAACTGTTGCCTGTTATTTATGTAACTTGCCACCCAATTCAATACAATCCCCCTGATGCCATAATTTTCCAGTTTTTTTAACAACATTTGATGATTTATTGTATCAAATGCCTTTTTTAAATCTATAAATACCCCAGCAACATATTGTTTTTTATCTATTGCATTTGTTAAGTATTCTATTGATTCTAATAAAGCCAGTGATGTTGATCTGCCAGATCTGAATCCATACTGACTGTCTGTGAGTATTTTATGTTTATCCAAAAAATTTTCCAGTCGGTTATTAAACAATTTTTCGAGAATTTTGGAGAATTGTGGAAGTAAGGAAACCGGCCGGTAGTTTGTGAAGTGATGCTTGTTGCCAGATTTGTACACAGGTATAACTTTAGCTGTTTTCATTCTGTCAGGAAATGCACCATTTTGGAATGATAGGTTGCAGATGTATGTAAATGGTTTTAAAACACCCTCCATTACCTTCTTGACCACCAACATGTCAATGTCATCACAATCCAGGGCCATCATTGCAGCCTCCTATATGTTTCCTCTCCCACCAGTGTTGGCGTCGTCTTTTTTTTGGGGGAGGGGGGGGGGGTGTTCAGCTTTACAGCAATCAGAATTGATGTCTGAGTGGCGAAAACAAGCCTTACAGTTTTACTCTCACAGCTGGAGCGCTATAGATTCAGCTATAACACCCCGCCTGATATCAGAACTTTATTAGAAATGCTTTTAGTTGTTTTAAATCCCAACGGACATGTAGACAGAAATGAAAGAGAAAGGGGGGAGAGGAAAGGAAGAGGTGTGTGGGGGAAAGTGTCATGATTTGGTGGCTGGGTAGGATCCAAATGCAGTGAGTGAGGTGGAGAGATGATCCAGAAGCAGCAGGTCAAGTTCTTTACTTTGAGGCTTGGACACAGGAAAACAACATGAGGAACTGATAAGAACTGGGTATAAACACACTGAGGTAGTGACGAGGAAACAGGGGACAGGTGTGAAGACTACTGATCAGTTACAGGTGTGAGTAGTAACAGAGGGAAAAACACTGAGAGAACAGAACTATGGGGAATGGAGGCTGAACACAGACACTGCAGGAAGATGACAAAGAACGCCTTTGCTCATTTGGAGAGGATGTGCGCCGCTCATACAGCACCGTCAGCTCCCGTCAGCCCAGGCAAGAGGAGAGAGTGAAAAAAGACGAGTTATCCGACACCGTGCACATTCCCTCAATGACTGACAACACGCAGCATCTGACCAGCGTCAGATGTGCTGACATACAGGTGGATACATGAAGGTGGAGAGGCACAATAGACCAGGAGCAAGCACAAGAAAGTAAAAGTCATGACCAGAGGAGTGTGTTGTTGGAACAAAAAAGAAAAACTTTGTGGGCATAAACATCCCAGCTTCTGTTCATGAGACAGAAGATAGGATAATTGTGTCTGGATGTGGAGAATAAATGATACAGCAGTCCTGGTTATCATTTATGAGAAGTCTTGGTAAATGCAGAAACATGCAGAGCTTTTATCATTTGATTCATAACCTATGTTTTTGTAATTGATGTTTTCTGTTTGTTTTTGTAGCATCAAATCGATGGAGCTGAAAGAACGCTTTAGATGAGGAACAAGCCAATAGTTTGGAAACAGTGTGTAAGTAACACATTATTCTCATAGAAATGCAATGGCTATATGTCAGGATATATAATCATGTTTTGCTGCTGTTTTTACTTCCAGGTTAGAGCTGGAAAGAGAAGGAAGGAGCTTTAGACCCGTATGATTCAGATTATGTACCTCCAATATCAATAAGGTATGTTTTATTATTGTTTTTTTAATACCGTAGTAACATCCCCACTCTCACTTTCTATTCACTGATTATATAACATTTATTTTTCTTGTGTAATAGGTGTGCATCACAGGATGAGGTTGACCAACTTCTTTGCATTGGCCTGGATGAAGCTGACAATTATAACAATTATAATTATATAACAATTATAATTATTATATAACAATTATATGTGCCATTTGAGTTTCACTCAATATGCTAAAATTCTGCTTACAATAGGCTCGTAGCGCCCGAACTGTGACAGATACAGCTAAACCAAAGACATCCCATCGAACCTGGAAAAAATATGAATGAACTCTAAAAGATGTGGTCGTAGCAGAATTTTGTTTAGAGAAATTAATCGGTTACTGCAGAAAACACTCATCTGCAGCTCCAAACGTCAGATTGGAGGCCTCGAATGTCTCATCACCATTCAAAAGGTCTTGCACCGATTCAAAAAATTCCAAAACCCTAAGTGGCAGAAGGCTTTGATGGTGCTCTCTGTAAATTTTTGTGTGGCTACATTGAATATTGTAGGAGATATGATGAGACGATTTCAGCTCTCAGACAGCGATCAAAGCACAAAAGCTGAGAATCATTTGAATGGCCGCCAATGGGAGAAAATCTGGCACTATCGGCCTTCTGAGGCTCGTAGCGCCTACAGCTAAAATGAAGACATCCCATCAAAGCTGACAAAGATTCCTACTTTTTGAGGTATAATTTGTTTAAATATTGTAAACGGTGTGGGTGTAGTAAACATCTGCAGAAAAAGTGACCTTGACATGTTAGAGTGCGGAATGTTCAGGTTAGAGTGGACTGGAAAGATTTCAGAAAAGTGGTTAAAGTCCGAACTAATGAACGCTACGACCACAACTTTTAGAGTACGTCCATAAATTATAGCTCAAAACGGAGGAATCTTTGTCAGCTTTCATCCAGTGCAAGTCCCATTTCCATCGGTTCTACGGTTCTCTCAGGACACTGCCTGAAGTCGAGCAAAGTTGGTTTTGGGCCCTATTCTTTTAAATGGGGGGATGAGGAGAAATATCTGAACTTTTCCAAATCGTACCTCAAGTTTAACCTGTCATTATAGAAAAACCGTAAAAGATATCAAGAAGCTGAAAAAAATTGTAATAGTTGAACTTATTGTGAGTTTGTTAAAAGTTGAATGAAGTCTCTACGTTGAGGTTAACCCTGCCAAGAGGTCAAAAAGATGAATGATTTTGTGAAAAATTGAGCGATTTTAAGCATTTTCCATTCATTTCAATTGGCTGAAAAATCGCAGAAAAAGCTGAATAAATCGGAAACGGTTGAAGATATAAATTCCAAGAGATATCGCCGGAAAGAGCTGAACGAGTTGAACGGTTTGATACCAAATTTGCTGAAATAGCTGAAAAATTGTAGGAGGAGATACAGTTCAAAAAACGTACGGAAACTGAAAAAGTGGAGGAGGAGAAAAACAATACTTTGAATGCTTTAACAAGCATTCAAACTAATAAAAAGATGAATCTGTTAAACAGAGGGACCCATAGACCACCAACTGTCTCTGCACACCCCCTCCTGTAATTGTTACTTGAGATCTTAGAGGCCACATCATTACAACCTCCTGCCAGCTAGAAGCCCTCTCCACTCTCCAGTGTGCTGTATTCTCATCACGTTGCATGCATCCCCAGCCCAGGAGGAAGCCTCACTCTCTGTTAGCTGTTGCTGCTACCACACCTGTGCCACTGTCAGCAGAACATGTTGAGTGCAAAAGCGCTGTGAAAATAATGCTGCAGTCGAGTGCCACGTAGGCTGTGTATTCAAGCCTTAATCATTATCTGGCCCCGCTCAAGCTAGCTCTGGCAGGTTGGATGTGTTTAATTAGTGAGAGTCTGTGTTTAAGCCTAGTTCTCTAAGCCACTGGTGACCAGACAGAGAAAAAACAAACACTGTGGAGGAATGCATCTCCAGCTTTTGGCTCATCAGTCCTCCACAGGCCAGAGTTACAGCATAAACATACCAGAATGATCACAAGTTGTCACATACATCTATTAGTGTGACACATAAGGCTGGTGGGAAAGAGGCTCAGTTCTGACGCCAGCACCACTGTGATGTAAGAGAGAGGGGGGGAGAGAGGAGACCTGCAGAGAGAGAGGGGGGGGGGGGGAGAGAGAGGGGGGGAGAGAGAGAGAGAGAGAGAGAGAGAGAGAGAGAGAGAGAGAGAGAGAGCGGCTCGGAGCTCTGATATCCTCCTCTGGCTCGGAGACCCAGACAAAGACCAGGTCCCAGCGGGATTTCAAGCAGAGGTAGGCTGGCTTCCATCCTCCCACTGATGGGTCCGTCATGGTCCAGAGGTGGAGCTGAACCAGCTGTTTGTGTGGGTGTCGTGTGAAGCATGAACAAACCAACCAAATCTGACTAATTATTCAGGCACGTAGAGACATGTTTATTTATTAATGACGTGTCTGTGACGTAACAGCAGTGCACAATAAGCTCATTTGTTTTCCACCAGGCAAACTTCCACCACAGAAGAACCGAGGCTCCAGAAACCAGCACCTTGGAGAGCGCCACGCCGCAGCTGGAGGAAGGCGCGCGGATCCCCGCCATCACTCAGCCCCCGCTCCGGTCTCCCGGTCCGGACATGAGGCTCTCCGATCACCGTGACGGCCTTAAGGTCCGTGCGTGATAAAAGCAGAAGATGCCGCTGCGCGTGTCCACCCCGGAGCGGTTCTAGGTTTCTATTTCAGCCAGAGTTAACCAGCTGCGATGGGGCTGAAGCATCTAGTGCTGCTGCTCTTATACCTGGACCTGAGCGCCGCTGCGGCAGCCAAAAAACCCAAGCAGCCACCCAGAAAGGCTCCCAAAGCCACGGCGAGCCCCACGGGGCTCCCGCACAAACCCCCGCAGCCCGCGGCGGCCAGCCACCACGACACCTGCCGGGGTTACTACGACGTGAGCGGCCAGTACGACAAAATGTTCGAATGCAACAACACGGACCACCGCTACTGCTGTGGGACGTGCTACCTGCGCTTCTGCTGCGAGTACAAGAAGGACCGTCTGGAGCAGAACGCCTGCAGGAACTATGAGAAGCCCAAGTGGGTGCAGACGGTCACCCCGTCGCCCGTTCCCACCGGGGAAAGCTACGATCCCAGCATGGATCAGACCAGCACAGCCGTGTACATCACCTGTGGGGTCATAGCCTTCATCATAGTGCTGGGGGTGTTGGTCAAAGTGGCTTATGATAAAGCCACAGAGCCGCCCCAGGAGATGAACATACACAGGTGAGTTAGATCCAGAGCCTGTAGAATTACCAGTAAAAGCAGCTATTTTACTCCAGCTATTGCTTATGATGGAGACCAAAGGTGCTGAAGGATCAAGGATGAAGATAAACTAGGAGGAAGGAGATCTTTTATCAGCAGCAGCAGTGATGTTACCTGAAGCAGAAGATTCTGGTAACGATGCAGCAGATGTTAAAACACAGAAATCACAACCTGGAATAATTAGAGGAGCTAAATGAGGCGTGTGCGTGTGTGCGCGCGCACAGGTGTGTGTGCACGCGTGCAAGTGTGTGTACTTATGTGTGTTCGTGTGTGTGCATATGTGTGTGCATGCATGTGTGTGCTCTTGTGTGTGTATGTGTGCACGTGTGTGTGTATGTGTGCATGTGTGTGCGCGTGTGTGTTTGTGTGTGTGCATGTGTGTGTGCGTGTGTGTGTGCATGTGTGTGCACTTATGTGTGTGCATGTGTGTTTGTGTGTACATGTGTGTTTGTGTGTGTACATGTGTGTTCGTGTGTGTGCATGTGTGTTCGTGTGTGTGCATGTGTGTTCGTGTGTGTACATGTGTGTTCGTGTGTGTGCATGTGTGTTTGTGTGTGTACATGTGTGTT
Source organism: Aphyosemion australe (assembly GCA_006937985.1). Taxonomy (NCBI): domain Eukaryota; kingdom Metazoa; phylum Chordata; class Actinopteri; order Cyprinodontiformes; family Nothobranchiidae; genus Aphyosemion; species Aphyosemion australe. Next base: position 2,703,136 of record SSNS01000049.1, on the reverse strand, counting down.
CGTGTGTGTGCATGTGTGTTTGTGTGTGTGCATGTGTGTTCGTGTGTGTGCATGCGTGTGTGTATGTGTGCATGTGTGTGTGTGCATTTATGTTTTGCGAGCCCAATTTGTCAGGTTACACACCCGCATTATGAGACCATTTGGTTTATGAGACCATTTTTGGTGGTCTCGTAATTCATGACTTTTAAAGTGCTGCAAATTTTTATAAAAGTAAAATCTAAATGTCGTTAGCTGATTAATACTGACTTTGTAACTGCTATTATCATTTTATTTAGTTATTTCAGCAACTTAAACTTTCTTTTGGTTTTCATGGCCAATTTAAAATTGGTTTCGTAAACCACGTCGCGTGTGTGGTATGCAGACCTCCAGGGTCTCATAACGCCCTTAGAATGTCACAGATGATTGTGTGTATTTTTTGATAGTTTTTATTTTATTTTTGAAGTGAGGCTTTTCTTCCATGGGTAAAATAGAACATGTTGACATACTTCTTGTGTTCACCAGATGCAAAGAATTCGTGTGTGTGGGATACAAACCACCATGTTGTCATGGTCTCATAAACCATTCAAAATGTCATAGTGGCATGTATGTATGTTCTGATAGGTTTTTCTTATTTTTTAAGTGAGCATTATCTTCCATGGGTAAAATAAAACATTTTGACATAATTTTTGTGTTCAACAGATTACCTGTTTATGAGGAAATGTGTGTCCCCATAAACCACCACCAAGTCATAGTGGTTTCATAAAGCATAAATGCACACATGTGTGTTCGTGTGTGTACATGTGTGTTCGTGTGTGTACATGTGTGTTCGTGTGTGTGCATGTGTGTTCGTGTGTGTGCATGTGTGTTTGTGTGTGTACATGTGTGTTCGTGTGTGTGCATGCATGTGTGTGTGTGTGCATGTGTGTGCACTTATGTGTGTGTATGTGTGCATGTGTGTGCACTTATGTGTGTGTATGTGTGCATGTGTGTGCTTGTGTATGCGTGTGTGTGTGTGTGTGCACATGTGTGTGTGTGTGTGTAGAAGGGAGAGGATTGTGAATTCACGTGTTTGACCTATTCTGGTAACATGTAACATGCAGACGAGTCAGGATCCAGTTGTTTCTGCACATCAGCCCACAGCTGTATGTGCAGGTGGAGCTCTGGATGGGGTCACTCATCATCCACCTCTGCTGTACAAACGCTGACACACGTTCTTCTACTCAGCATGGAACAATGTTGGTTTTATTGGATGAATTATTCAACACCTGAGCAGCTTCAGACTGTGAATAATGAATATTGTTAACATGCATGTGTAATAGACAGGCACCACATTCAATAAAGAACACGAGGAAGATGGCGTCAGGGCGAGTTGGTGGTGAAATATTAATTCAGCTCAAGGGTTACTACAGCACTCTCGTTTGTCCTACAAAAACTGGAAGCTGCAAAGGAGTTAGATATTCTCTTTCTCTGCAGTAATCACGCCAGAATAAGCAAATCAACACTTTTAAACTTTCTTTCATCATGACTGCCCCTGCTCCCCCCCCCTCGAGGGCCTTCTACATGCACCTGGTGCAGTCTGAAAAACATTCACATCCAGCCCAATTAGGGCTCGCTTCTCTAAAAATGAACTTTCATCATGCTCGGTGAAAGAAAGAAAGACCAAGTTGATCCTGAGGAACCTGTGACGACCCAACAGGAAGGAGGAAGTACGACTTCTGGTGTTTATTAACTGGTGCTCTTGTCTTCTTCTTTGTTCAGGGCCCTAGCAGACATTCTGAGGCAGCAGGGGCCCATCCCAATTTCACAGTATGACTGTGAGAATTTTGCAGTGATGAATGGCTCACCCAAAGACAACACGCCAGTCAGAACCTCATCTAAGAACCACTACACCCCTGTGCATACATCTAAATCCAACCTGGGTAAGAAGCTTCCTCTCTGTGTGCTCAGGGCTCACCAGCATCCAGCTGTTCATGTCTCCAGGTTAGACTGGAACAGACATCTCTATGCAGAGTTTAGCTTCACTTCAAAAGCTGCTGTTTACCATTCCAGCGGTGTCATTTTCAATCCTGTAATCATTTGATTTGTGCAAAAGAAACATGAAGAGGAGAAAATAGTGGTCCCTTTGGTGGAGATAATGACAGGCTAGCATGGTTGCAGGCCCCCACAGACTCTGACATAATGGAAGTGCTGACCTCTCTCTCAACCAGCAGGGTGAATCAGAGCCAGAGGAAGCAGCTTTGCAGAGTAGACAGAGAGCATCAGCTGCTAAAATAGCTCCTTACATGCAAATCAAGTGTTATCAGTTGAAGATGAACATGAATTTAATCTAATCAGAATTAACCTCTTTTATTATTATTATTATATTTATTATTATTATTATTATTATTATTATTATTATTACTCTTATAATTATTATTATATTTATTATTATTATTATTATTATAATTATTATTATTATTATCATTATTATTATTATTATTATTATTATTATTATTATTATTATTATTATTATTGTTGTTGTTATTATGGAGGTTTGAGGAACACTAACAACCTCCAGTCACCTCTAATGTGAAACTTGAGTGTGTTACCTGGTGGCAGAGTTAAAGTCACATAGTTTGATTTTTACCATTAATTTCTGGAAAGATCCATCAAAATGTTGTTGAAAATGAACTAAATGATGTCCAGTTGTTGAAAAATATTGGCAGCTTTGTAACATATAACCATAAAAATCAGGTTTAAAATACATCAACGCAGGTCTAAGTCTCTGGGCGACGCCACATTAGACGCCATGTTTCCTTCCGTGAGGACAAAACGCATTTACTAATTTGTAACAAGCGGTTACGTCACGACCCCCGCCCTCTACAGGAAGTGAAGAGCTGTATAAACCACACCGGCGGCTAGAAGTAGCTGCAACTGTACAGGCTGTGGACTGCCGTTAAATTCACAGAAGAAGAAGGAGGAGGAGGAGGAGGCTAGGTGTAGCTATTCACCGTATGATGTGGCAGATCACACATATGCTTCTCATGGTCGTTGTAAAGAAAACGAAGCCAAGCAGCAGTACATCAAGAGCAACGCCAGCAGAAAAACAGAGTTAACATCATCATCACGTTCTCTCGATGGAATCAACTAAGAACCATCAGAGTCTGAGGAGTCACGCGAGGTCGCCGCTTTCTGCTCGACAGGTAACAACATTTACCGTCATGTTTTATGTTGTAACTAGTGACAGTCATGGTGATGTGGTGTAAAACTACCCTGAAATGAGTCATGTTTTGTCATGGAGGTAATTCTTCTAACAACACAGTTTATTAATTATATAAAACATCAGAATCACATCACTAAACTTTCCTTTCTTTGATTTCACATGCAGATGAAATCCCAGGAAGCCTGAGTTATGGGTAACACCAGTGATGACGGGTCCAGACGAGCATTTTTTAATCTAATGTGATGCTGATTCATAATGTTAAGTTTAGCTGTTATGTGACCTTGTTTTAAATGTAAAAGAAGAGTGAAATCCAGAGGCAGTGGCACAGACAGGTGAGTTGATGCATTGAAAAGTGACATTTCTATACTTTTTATCCTACTACTGCTCCACATGTTGTTTCATTTCAGAGAAGGTCTAGAAACGGACCGTCTTCATTCTCTTTCACATTCGATTGCTATCAAACACAAATCTCATTTATTGTTTTGCTTAATAGTGAAACGTTGTTGTTCTTCCTCCAGCTTACATGATGTCAACAGTGGGATGTGAAAGTCTGGGCAGCCTTGTTAATCTTCATGATGTTCCTGTATAACTCGTTGGTTGTTATGATAAAAACTTCAGTTAAATCTATCACATAGGAGACACACAGTGATGTCTAAGACGTGAGACGAAGTTTCTAGGATTTACAGAAAGTGTTCAATAATTGTTGAAACTAAATTAGGCAGGTGCATAAATTTGGGCACCACACAGTAGATCCTCCTTTTGCAGGAATAACAGCCTCTAAACTCTTCCTATAGCTTCCAATGAGAGTCTGGATTCTGGTTGAAGGTACTTTGGACCATTCTTCTTTACTAAACATCTCTAGTTCATTCAGGTTTGATGGCTTCTGAGCATGGACAGCTTTCTTTAACTCACACCACAGATGTTCAATAATCTTCAGGTCTGGGACTGAGATGGCCGTTCCAGAACTTTGGACTTGTTCCTCTGCATGAATGCCTTAGTAGATGTTGAGCAGTGTTTAGGGTCGTCCTAACCCTAACCCGGTGCAGCTTCAGCGTTGTCACTGATTCCTGGATATTGGTCTCCAGAATCTGCTGATATTGAGTGGAATCCATGCGTCCCTCAACCTTAACAAGATTCCCAGTTCCTGCACTGGCCACAGCCCCACAGCATGATGGGACCACCACCATGTTTTACTGTAGGTAGCAGGAATGCTGTGCAGTAGCTCAGGAGGTAGAGCGGGTTGTCCAGTAATCGGAAGGTTGCAGGTTCGATCCCGGCTCCGGCCAGTGAATGCTGCTGTGTGTCCTTGGGCAAGACACTTAACCCGCCTTGCCTGCTGGTGGTGGTCGGAGGGACCGGTGGCGCCAGTGCTCGGCAGCCTCACCTCTGTCAGTGCGCCCCAGGGCAGCTGTGGCTACATCGTAGCTCATCCCCACCAGTGTGTGAATGTGTGTGTGAATGGGTGGATGACTGATTGTGTTGTGAAGCGCCTTGGGGGGTTGTAGAACCCTAAGAAGGCGCTATACAAATACAGGCCATTTACCATTTTACCATTTTCTCCTCCATGCATAATGAAGCTGACTTGTCCAGATGTGCTTCAGCAGACCTTAAGCAGCTCTGTTTGTGCTGTGGGTGGAGAAAAGGCTTCCTCTGCATCACTCTCACATACAGCATCTCCTTGTGTAAAGTGCACCGAATAATTGAACAATGCCCAGTGACTCCATCTGCAGCAAGATGATGTTGTAGGTCTTTGGTGCTGGTCTGTGGGTTGACTCTGACTCTTCTCACCATTCGTTGCTTCTGTTTATCCCAGATTTTTCTTGGTCTGCCACTTGGAGCCTTAACTTGAACTGTGCCTGTGGTCTTCCATTTCCTCCATATGTTCCTAACTGTGGAAACAGACAGCTGAAATCTCTGAGACAGCTTTCTGGATCCTTGCTCTGAACCATGATGGTGAACAATCTTTGTTTTCAGCTCATTGAGTGTTGTTTAAACCCCCATGTTGCTGCTCTTCAGAGAATATTCAGAGAGGAGGGAAACTTACAACTGGCCCCTTAAATACTCGTTCTCATAACTGGATTCACCTGTGTGTGGAGGTCAAGGGTCACTGAGCTTGATTTTTGGAATCAATAAAATAACAACAGTGCCCAAATTTATGCACCTGCCTAATTTAGTTTAAACGATTATTGCAACTTTCTGTAAATCCTAGAAACTTTGTTTCACTCCTCAAACATCACTGTGTGTCTCCTAGATGATAGATTTAACTGGAATGTTTTTATCATAACAACCAAAATCATGAAGATTAACAAACCTTCACATCCCACTGTACTACAGACTGGAGGAGCTTTGAAGAATTCACCACCCATTGACCAACTGGAAGTGATGGGTCTGGATGATACTGTGCATGACCTGCCTTCCATTCCTGGTCCTGCAGCTGATCACAGTATTGGATTGTTGGACGTGTCCAATACAATGAAGGTTACAACTAATGAGGCCCCGCCCCCCTTAGTTACTGTTGCTAAGTCCGACAATAAGTGGATCAAATACTGCAGCACGGCAGATTGCAGCGATGGAAAGAAGTAGACAGATGCATGTCAGCGACATTTTTTGGAGCAATTCCTCCTCAATATCATCCAGATCGAGGCAAAAGGGGTTACAGTATGCAGTGGAGGGATATATTAGTGTCAGCTCCGCTGAGTGAAGCATAGCATGGAACAAGGAGTTGGGAGAACCGAAGACGAGGGCATCCGGGGACGCGTGGATCCGAGGAGCGGTGGCGGCGATGCGGTGTCCCTGCTGTCAGATGATCTGAGCTGCAGGCAGCTCTAAAAGCTCCCAGCGCTCTGCATCGCTCCAGGTTATCATCTCAGCTGAGTTTGTTTACAAAACGAAACTTATACCCGTGTTTACTTTCATTTTCAATATAGTTCCCGGCCGGAGCTCGGCATTAATTCATCACGTGATCATGACACCACCCGCTGTTGTGCCAAGGCTTAATGTGCGTTTATAAGACACAAGGTTGAGGTAATATTACGCTGATTTGCCGGCACGGTGTGTCTTATAAAGGGTCTTGGATAGTCTGGGAGGCGGACCTAGGGTAGCGAGTGTCTACAGCAGGTTGTTTTTTCAGCCCTCTTCCCAAGGAGGTCTGCTTCAGGCTGAACTGGTCCAACACACCCACTGCCGACTGATTGGTCGGCTCAAATTCACGCCTACCATTAGGGGGAGCCTCAGATCGGTGGATAGAATCAGCCAGCGGGGGCTTCCCGCATGTGCAATTCATTATCATTCTGGATGCTGAGGAGCAAGCTTCTGACTGAAACTATTGTCTTTGTCTCTCTGGAGTACACACACACACACACACACACACACACACACACACACACACACACACACAGCAAAGCAGGATGCAATATCAGAGTCAGAGAGTCTCCGAAAGCAACACTGCGCATGGCTGCCTTTGTTTAATTTAATGGAGATACTGCAGACTTCTCTGCGCTCTTATGCCCCACCCAAATGCTTGGTTATACGTTCATGACATCACTGATATCTTCGTGCCAATTTCTTGTGCCAATTTTGGAGACCGTCTCGTCCACATTCCTAAGGATGGTAAATGGTAAATGGCCTGTATTTGTATAGCACCTTCTTAGGGTTCTACAACCCCCCAAGGCGCTTCACAACAGTCATCCACACATCACACGCTGGTGGGGATGAGCTACATTGTAGCTACAGCTGACCTTGGGTGCACTGACAGAGGCAAGGCTGCCGTACACTGGCGCCACCGGTCCCTCCAACCACCACCAGCAGACAAGGCGGGTTAAGTGTCTTGCCCAAGGACACAAGGGCAGCGACAGACTGAGCGGGATGCGAACCTGCGACCTTCTGATTGCAAAGCGGCCACTTAACTCCTCTGCCACCATCGCCCTCATGTGTGGGAGGATGTGTGTAAGCAACCTGGCCAGGCTGGGGCGGACATAGCGGAGTGGAGTGGAGCCCATGCTAGTGTGGAAGAGCTATTAGGCCCCCCCTTGTCTTTTCTCTATTATGTTTATGTAAGATGGGGTAAAAAATTATGAATAAATCATACATTACAAAAAGAACCAGAGCAGTGATTTGTTTTATATTGTGATATATATTAATTTCAACCGATATAAAAATCAATATTGTGATAGGAATTTCTTCCATATCGCCCAGCCCTAGTTTGGAGGGATCACAGTGGATTCCTCTTTTGATGGGTGCCAGTTGAACATGATTGGTTTTGGTTCTTTGTTGGCCAAAAGACTCAAACTGTCCAAATGAAAGGATTCTCATCCGCCGACATTTGGCCACTGGGTTAGGGTCATATTCAAGTCATATTCATTTGGAGATGTTCAGACACAGCCCACGGAAATCTGTAGATAAGTTTAATATGTGGTTGCCATTTATGTAGTGTGCCTGCTGATCATTTTTTTAACTGTTTCTTTTGTAAATACACATTTATGTTATGATTTGGTGTCAACCAGAGACCTAATTTATGTTTATTCCTTTGTAATTGGTCCAGTATAGCAGGGTGGGTGGTTTTGTTTTGTGTTCTTTAAATGTTTATATCTGAACAAATCAGTATCGGTTTTCAGACTTTTAATGACACAACCTTTACATAACATACACATACTATACATTAAAAACTCTTCAGCTACGTCTCCTCTCTCAACATGTCAAAAAATAACAGATCTGAGGTTAAGTTATTGAGATATTTCAGTTTATTTGGCACAACTTGTTCGCACGCTGTCCTCAGCATGTAGCAACGTGTAGCTAGCCAGCTAACCAATGACTAAAACAAAAACATGAATCTTCACCCAGGGCTTGCTTTTTGATCTGAAGATCTTTAGAAATGTTTTATCATCATAGCTGAAATATAGAGAAAAAGAAAAAACGCGTTACTAACACACACAACTGGAGGGAGAATGAGATTCAGCTGCTGTTGGAGACTAAAAAAACATGGCACTTTTCCTATTACTAAATGAAATTATAGTAGTTGTCATTTTGCACAGAAGATGCTTAAAAAGAAAAAGGGGTGGGAGTTTATAAGTGTATACTTCTTCCCACTCCTTTTCGAGCATGTGGCTCAAAGCAGATGGTACATACGTAAAATTAGTCTTATTTGTTTTTTGTTTTTATTTTTTTGTACTTTTGTTGTGTGTAAGCTTTGACAGTGCTGCATGTTCAAAATAAAAGAAGTAAGTAATCTTAAGCATGAATCATAGGAGATATGTGATGTTAGTGACCTAAAATGTTTTAGCTTTTCTTTTTTTATCAGAGGGGCACACAGCGTATACCGGTATCAGAAATAAGGAGTCAGACAGTATCAGTATATCAGATATCAGTAAAAAAGCCAATATTGAGCATCCATATTTAAAACGGTTTAAAAATAAAACAAAAAGACCTTGGAAGAAGAAGTCTCGATCAGAGATGCTGTTTATAACACCGACAGGAAATAATGAACTAACCTTGACTGAGGAGGACTAAAAACATCAATGTTCTGACAGTTTAGAGAAGCTTCTGAATTCAGTCTGATTCTGAGTGTGTGTGTGTGTGTGTGTGGGGGGATCCCTGAAGTGTTTAAACAATAATTAGAACTAAATTATCCTCCACTGACATTTATGGAGAGGAATGTAATGAAAGCTTTGCGAAACTCTCATGGCATAAAGTCTGAGATCTGACCTCTACTGGTTCTATCTTAGTCACGCACACACACACACATGCACGCACACACACATGCACACACGCACACATGCACACACACACATGTGCGCATACACACACACGCGTACACACATGCACACACACACATATACACACACACACAAACATGCACACACACACGTGCGCACACACGCACACACTCCTATTCCTAGGGCTTGTAGGAGCTCGATGTGAAAAAAACATAATGAGCACGGCTTTGATTGCAATATAAAGCAAGTTATGTCCAAGATACACGGAAGTCCATGACAGCACAGAGACCGCCCCCATACCTCCTTTATGCCGCCATCGCGTAATCTTTTATATAAAGGACACAATTGCGCAACATTACCGCCACGGTCTGAGCTCTTATAAACGACCTTAGGCTCCCAGATGCCGCCTCAACATTGTGGCAAATTGATGGCATTGTTTATAAAAGAGACCCTAGATTCATGCTGGATGATTATTCATCCCAGTCGGTCTCCCTTCCCTGGGGGGTCCCTCAAGGTTCCATCCTTGGACTGTTACTTTTCTTTATACTTTTCCCTTTATATTCTGCTTTTAGGAGCCATTTTAAACAGCATGCAGTTTCCTATCACTTAAATGCTGACGACTGCCAAATCAACTTCTCTCTCAAGCCCTGTGACTCCTCTAAACCTCTGCTCGATTGTCTTCGTAACATCAAAGAGTGTCTGGCTGAAAACTTCCTCCATCTGAACAACTCTAAAGCTGAGGTAAATGTTTTCAGTCCTGACAGTGTTAGAGCAGCTCTGCCACCTGACCTCCACTCTTTCTTCTCTCATGTGACCTCACCTGTTTCCAACCTTGGAGTAAAAATGGACACGGCCTTACAGATGGACGCTCAGGTTAACAGCATGGTTAAATCCTGTCTCTACCACCGCAGATGAATTTCCAAACTCAAGCCTATCCTGAGTAACCGTCACCTAGAATCCGTGATCAACGCCTTCATTACATCCCAGCTTGACTACTCCAACTCCTGCCTTTATGGCATTAGCACAGCTTCTTTGTCCAGACTTCAGCTGCTTCAGAACGCAGCAGCAAGGTTCTGGACCAGAGCTAATAGAAGACACCACATTACAGCTATTCTCCAATCCCTTTGCTGGTTGCCGGTTCAATTTAGGATTAATGTGGGTGTGTTGCTCCACCTCACCTCCTCGTGCTCTCAGGTCTGTAGATCAGCTCCTCCTCACTGTTCCTAGGGCTTGTTTGAAGACCTGGGGTGAAAGGGTCGTCTCTATATGTGCACCAAAACTCTGGAACTCTCTGCCCCTCTGGGTTAGGCAAGCGCCTTCAATCACAGCTTTTAAATCTCATCTGAAAACACACTACTGTATTTTTCCCTGGTTTTTAACTCTTATCCTGGTTTTAGTATGAAGTCTACAGGTTTTCCTCACTTCCATCTTGGTTGCTTAATTTTACATTTGTGTATTTTATGGTCTTAATTGCCTGTTTGGTTTTTATTCCTTGTTTTTTTTAACTTCACTGTTTATGTGATTATTTAGCTTGTTTGTGTTTAATGTGCAGCACTTTGGGCGGCTGTAATGCTGTGTTAGAAGCGTACGGTTTAAGGTCAGGCATTATCTGTGGCTCTGCTTAGCTTGATGCTGTTTTCCCTGCACCATGAGCACAATTCACCCCTCAGTCCTGATGGGGTCGGCTGTGTGAGGCAGCAGCAGTGTGGTAAATGTGGCCATAATAATTGGAGCACTGTTGAACTGACTGGTTCTGATAGAAAATGTGTATTCATGGGAGCCTAAATGGGCATTTGGCACAGAAGGAGGAGGCGGGCGTCCTGAGGAGAGGCTCCTCACATGCAGCTGATGGGTTTGGCTTTTCACATCTGGAGGCTCTTTTGGAGCTGCTTTTAAATCAGGTGGTGAGAGAGACCTCATAAAGCAAGAGGCTGAGTGGCCCGGGAGGAGCCTATCGACTTCTGGCTAACGTGGGAACAACATCCATCTTTGCTTTGATCCTGGGACGGTGAAGATGCTCTTAGCAGTAATCACATCCTTACCAAAGGAGTTCTTGTCTCGTCTCCAGAAATCTATTTGAGACATCTAAAAATACTCTTTTACATTAGTCACATGGTGCAGCGCTGTGCAAAGGTTTTAGGCAGGCGTGATAAAATGCTGTAAACAAAGAATGTTCTCAGAAATATAAATAATGATGTTTATTTTTATCAGTGTACCACACGTAAAGTAAGTGAGCCCAAACATCCAGCCAAAGTCATTCAGAACCATCTTCAGCATAGAGAAGAACCAGAAGTCCTGGAAGTGATGGACTGGCCCACAGATTCCTGATCTCAGCATCATGGAGCGTGTCTGGGATCACCTGAAGAGACAGAAGGATGTGAGGAAGTCTACATCCACAGAAGATCTGTGGTTAGGTCTCCAGATGTCTGGACCAACCTACCAGCCCAGGTCCTTCAGCAGCTGTGTTCAGGTGGAGCTAGAAGTTCTGGTGTTGTTCTGGAGGCAGAGGGTGGACACACCAGATACTGATCTGATTTCTCTGTTGTTCATTCGCTGCTTTTTGATGATTGATGAAAATGAATTAACTCTTTTAGCCAGCATCCTTTGTTTACAGCCTTTTTTCACACCTGCCTAAAACTTTTGCAAAGCAAACCTCCTGCATTCACAGAACAGCATGGTCTGCTCAGAAAGCAGGAGTCCTGCAGCAAAAACACACTGATACCAGTGCAAAGTGCTTCTATTTTTACTCTAAACAGCTCTGCATTGTTGCTGGGCTCAGATTCTCCTTTGGTATGGGGATGTAAACAAAACGACCCCCCCCCCAACAAGGACCAGACCCTAAAAGGGTGGAGAAAAAACCCATCAGTGAGCCTTTTGTTAAAGTGCACAATCACTGCTAACTAATGCAATTTGGCCTGCAGCTTTCTCCACATCAGCTTGGTTTCCTCTGTGCTACACTCTGCTGGCAAAGATTATGATTTAGAAATGTTGCTTGATGTCTTCTCTGACATCTTTATTTTGCAGGTAGTTCTCTCTCCTATCTCAGGTTATAAAACAACAACCAGAACAATTATTCTCATAGAGCTGCTTTACAAAAGGACCAAATCGGACTGACTGTAGATAGGTGTGGGTCTGCCTTTGTGATGCTGACACACCCTGAGATGGGTGCCTGAGCTCATCCACAGGTCTGTAGAGTGAGAAGGTCTGATAAATCTGGAGTTTCCAGGTAGTTGAACCCTCGTTTTTTCAACACACCTGCAGTTGTTTCCAGTATAAATGAATGCCTTCTGAGTCCATCTCTGTGGAAATAAAGCTCTGGTGCTCCTGCTTCAGGAAGAACAATTTAGCCAGATCAGAGCTAAGCTTCAGGCGGCACGATTTATTTCATTCTGATTGGCTAACAGCCCATTTATGTTTTATCTCCACTAATAACACAAGCCTGGAGGAGTTCTGCTGTGTGGTGGAGTTGTCAAAAATCAAACGCGATTTTTCCCCCACATGTGACCCATATCTGATTTTTTTAATGACAGTCTGAACAGCACAGATCTGACTTTTTAAAATCCCACCCAGGTCACTTTCATACTTATTCTGATACATATCTTATGCTTTTAAAAGCAACTGCAGTCTAAACGGTCATGTCGCATTAAATCCGCCTCGAATGTCACTGATGTGTGTCGACAGAGGCGCACCCAGAAAATTTTGATAAGGGTGGCCAGACTGGGTGAGAGAAAATGTTGGGGTGGCACACCAAATTGGTCTTTGTGGTAGGGATGCAACGGTCCACTTTGCCCACGGTTCGGTCTGTACCTCGGTTTTTGGGTCACGGTTTCGGTCCACTTTGAAGTGTAGAAAAGCTTAAGAAAAACTGAAATTTCCTAACTTTATTTTATTCACGCAATAATATAACTTTTCAGATGTATTACTTGTAGTCCAGTGTGTAATAATATGTTCAGAGACCAACAGAAATGTCACTTTTAAAACGCCTTTTCAATGAGGTGTCAGTGAGAGGCTAAAGCGGGACCGGGAGGGACGCGTAATTTGGAATTGTAGGATGTCCGAGGAAGGTCCCGACTCGGGAGTGTGTTGTGTGAGGGGTTGTGGTTGTGGCGTCAAATAAAGTGAGCCTCTGAGTTCACCGTTTTCTCTCCTCGTCTTTATATTCAACTGCAAAACAGAAATGTTCCCACATGGAAGGTTTGTTTGAAGACGGCGCGTCGCATGTCGCCGTGGCTACGTTTCTCTCTGTAGCGCTTGTTTTGCTCTAACTTTCAGCTCAGTGGGGCGGGTCAAACCTGTGACTGGATATTTACTCGCGGGTAGGGAGGGGGTCTGCTGTGAGCAGCTTCAGACGAGACTAGAGCGGGCACACGGAATGAAATTCATCTGCCTAAACAGACAAATGCGCCCTGGTGCCATGTAAAGCATGAAATAAAGGACCTGCGCAAAATAATGGCAAAACCAAAGTCCCGCGGTACACGAGGGTAGATTGTCCCGTGCAGGGAGGACCGAACGGTCCGGGATTTTACCGCGTACCGTTGCATCCCTACTTTGTGGTAACTCTGGGAGAGTTTAGCCTGTGGTGATGCATTTCATGCTCCTTCTTTATTTTTAATTAAAAAAACAATAGGCATCCAAAACACTTACTCAAATTTAAGTAATACAAAAAATTCTGAAAATTACATTTCACTTATTTTAAATGTTATTTCAAATTTTATTTTATTTGCCTGTTGCTGTCTTCACAAAAAACTATGGCGATATAAACTTTTCTATTTTAAATGGTGAGCAGCAGAAACATTTTTTTTATTCTGATTATTTATTTACTCATTAATTGTATAATTTTTTTATTGGGTTTTAAATGTATGTCTTGATTCAATAAGATAAATTTATGGGTGCGGGTGTCGTCTCGTCGGGGGATGAGGGGTGGTATGCCTGGCATTATGCATTAAGACTGAACAGTCATTAAAAAATGTTTTTTAACTGGTGGAGTAGTTATGTGCTTTGTGTGGGTTAGGCTACAGAGATTGGAAATAAATCAATCTCATGCTTTTCATAAAAAAATGAACCAGATGGCTGGAGTGAACGCTGGAGTTGTTGCCTTTTTGAGTGGGCCACCGTAGCTGCAATACTTACTCTGAACTGCATGGTGCTAAAGAGTCGCAATTTTTACCATGATTTCTATGAATATCCCACATAGCACCTTTAAAGAACACTGGGCTTCCCTGGAGTGGTCAATAAAATCTTTTCACATCACAACTCCACACAGACACATGGACCAAACTAAAACAACCCACAAATCATTGTGAGGTTCTGCAGCTTTGATTTTGAAAGTGACACAGAAAATGAACCAGTCACGTGACTCGGGCAAACCGAGGCTTCGTTTGTCATCAGTCACGTGGTTTTCTGCGACACAAAGCAAGCCTCGAAGCAGAGCTTCATGGACACGCCTCCTTCCTGCTCGATACAAGCCTCGAAGCAGAGCTTCATGGACACGCCCCCTTCCTGCTCGATACAAGCCTCGAAGCGGGGCTTCATGGACACGCCCCCTTCCTGCTCGATACAAGCCTCGAAGCGGGGCTTCATGGACACGCCCCCTTCCTGCTCAATACAAGCCTCGAAGCGGGGCTTCATGGACACGCCCCCTTCCTGCTCAATACAAGCCTCGAAGCCTCGCTTCATTTGTCCCATCACTAGGAGGCTATTTTCATGTTCAGCCTGCATGAAACACTCAGAGTGACTGATCATTTTCAAAAAGAACAAATAACAAACGGTTTCTCGGTGAACTTGGTCTTTAAATTCTGCACAATTTCAAGTAAACAGTTGAAAGAAAAAGTACGTTTATAAAATTCTATGGATTTCTGCACAAATGTGATCTGATCTTCATCTAATTACAATAGACAACCACAGTCTGCTTAAACCAATACCACACACATAATAATATGTTTTCATGTTTTATTGAACACACCATGTAAACATGCAGGATGCAAAAGTATGTGAACCTTTGGGTTTAATAACTGGTTGAACCTGTAGCTGCAGATCAGACCTGCACAACGTTCAGGAGGAAATCTGGATCATTCCTCTTTACAGAACTGCTTCACTTCAGCAATATTCTGGGATGTCTGCTGTGAACTGATCTGCAATGTTGCTTGAAACTCCCTTTGAATTACAGGCCAGTATAAAATCAGATCAGGGTTATTACAGTTCCTCCAGCGCCACAACTGGACATGATGGAGGGAGTTACGAAGAATCTCATCATAACCTTCCAATTAAACCCCTCCCACTTTTATGACACCTATTAAGCGCTTATAAATGGACTTTTAATGGGGGGTTATTTCTTTGGCGTTTCTATGTAAAACAGATACAGCTGGGATTTATGGTTTCCAGTGAATACAAGCAGAAACGAGATTCTAGCGGTTCTGTGTGTGAAATGTTTGTATGGAGGCTGATTAGTGCAATGCATGTTTGAATGAATTCTGCTGACCTTGTGATATAATTCAGTGCATTCAGAGGACCCCTTGTACGTACATGCAATTCAGCTTCTTAATGAAAGTGTGTGTGTGTGTGGGGGGGGGGGGGGGGGAATGATTGTTATACTGCCCTTATCTCTGTTAGGTAGAACAGAAATGGTCGGGATGAATATCCTCACTCATCTTATTTATCTAAATCAGGTCCTGCCAAAATGGATTCCTCGGTCCACTTTTAGAAAGCTAGACAAAACCTTTTCCACATTTGTGTGGCAGAGAAAAAAACCTAGAATTCAAAAGAAATGTTACAGTAGTTGAAAGGAAAGTGGAGGTCTTGGCGTGTATTACTGACCAGCTCAGGGGCTTGTTGAATGGGTGGCTCAAGATGAAGACACAAACCGGATAATGCTGGAGAATTCTGTGTGCCCTTCAGTTTCATTAGAGCTCGACCCTTCTAAGAACAGAAGAGATGGAGAGTTCTCCACATTAGGAATGAGTTTGTGGTATGTACACACAGAGTATGGGCCACTGTAAGGAACCAAACAGTGGCACCTTTTACAACCATAGAAATCACTTGAATGGGTTCAGGACTTTCAGGTTAGGCAGAAAAGGGTTTAATAAGAATAAGAATACCTTAATTTGTCCCTCAGGGGGGAAATTGCAGTATTGCAACAGCACAAGTACAGTAAAGTAAAGTAAAGGAAAATAGAAGTAGTACACAAACGATATCACACAAAAGGATTTAAGTAAATAACTTGAATTAAAAAGTGTTGGATTGTGAGTTTGATAGTTATTGCACATAATAACAGTAGTAGTAGTAAGTATTGCACATGTATTGAGAGGTGATGACTTAATAACCATACAGCAACTCTTCCAAGGGGAGATTTAGAGTCTTGAAGAATGAAGAATGGGAATGAGTATGTGAAAGGTAACAATATCGGAAACGTTAATAACACATAACCAAAATCTCCCTGTTTCTAACATGTTATCCATTAGATGCCTACCCTTCCCCGCCTCCACCAATCAGTTCATCTCACTTTAGTCGCTCCTATCTAGTCCATCCTAGACGCCGTGGTATCTGAATTTGCATTATTGATCCTTGCTGATGATAGTTCCATGTAGGCAATGTTCCTATATTCTCACTCAAGTTTTCACCCAATCAGGTTTAGGGCCCTGGGTGGACAAATCATCCTCCCACTCTTCCATTCCTGAGGAGGACATGACACTTTGGGTCAGCAGGCTGTTATTAATACATGAAACATGGGCTCATCTTGTAACTAACTGGACACTGGGTGGGTGTTCACTCAGTCCTGATCCCCAGGGACCCCACAGGCCTTACAAGCAGATCTTATTCTGAAGTAAAAAAAACAACAACTAAGAATGTGTATCAGTATCATATTTTACCATCCATCCATCCATCCATCCATCCATCCATCCATCCATCCATCCATCCATCCATCCATCCATCCATCCATCCATCCATCCTCTTCCGCTTATCCGGAGTCAGGTCGCGGGGGCAGCAGCTTAAGGAGGGAGCCCCAGACTTCCCTCTCCCCAGCCACTTGGGCCAGCTCCTCCGGGGGAATCCCAAGGCGTTCCCAGGCCAGCCGAGAGACATAATCTCTCCAGCGTGTCCTGGGTCTTCCTTTGGGTCTCCTTCTGGTTGGACGTGCCCAGAAAACCTCACCAGGGAGGCGTCCAGGAGGCATCCTAACCAGATACCCGAGACACCTCAACTGGCTCCTCTCGATGTGGAGGAGCAGCGGGTCTACTCCAAGCCCCTCCTGGATGACCGAGCTTCTCACCCTATCTCTAAGGGAGAGCCCAGCCACCCTGCGGAGAAAACTCATTTCGGCCGCTTGTATCCGTGATCTCATTCTTTCAGTCACTACCCAAAGCTTGTGACCATAGGTGAGGGTAGGAACGTAGATCGAGAGGTAAATCGAGAGCTTCGCCTTTCGGCTCAGCTCTCTCTTCACCGCGACAGACCGGTACAACGCCCACATCACTGCAGACGCAGCACCAATCCACCTATCAATCTCACGCTCCATCATTCCCTCACTCATGAACAAGACCCTGAGATACTTAAACTCCTCCACTTGAGGCAAGACCTTGTCCCTGACCTGGAGAAGGCATTCTACCCTTGAGTCGGAACTCAAGGCCATGGTCTCGAATTTAGAGGAGCTGATTCTCATTCCAGCTGCTTCACACTCGGCTGTGAACTGCTCCAGCGAAAGCTGGAGATCACGTTCTGACGAAGCCAACAGGACCACATCATCTGCAAAAAGCAAAGACCAGATCCTTAGGCCACCAAAACGGATCCCCTCACCACCTTGGCTGCACCTAGAAATCCTGTCCATAAAAGTTATGAACAGAATCGGTGACAAAGGGCAGCCTTGGCGGAGTCCAACTCTCACCGGAAACGAGCCCGACTTACTGCCGGCAATGCGGACCAAGCTCTGACACTGGTCATACAGGGACCTAACAGCCCGTATCAAGGGGCCTGGTACCCCATACTCCCAGAGTACCCCCCACAGGGCCCTTCTCCAAATCCACAAAACACATGTAGATTGGTTGGGCAAACTCCCACGCACCCTCCAGGACCCTCCCAAGGGTATAGAGCTGGTCCAGTGTTCCACGGCCAGGATGAAAACCACATTGCTCCTCCTGAATCTGAGGTTCGACTATCTGATGGACCCTCCTCTCCAGAATCCCTGAATAGACCTTACCAGGGAGGCTCAGGAGTGTGATCGTAGAGAGGAGTTCGGTGAGACCATGGAACAAGACTTCCGTACGGCTTCGAGGAGATTCTGGTCCACCATCCGGCATCTCAGGAGGGGAAAGCAGTGCACTACCAACAATGTTTACAGTGGAGATGGTGTGCTGCTGACCTCGATTCGGGACGTTGTGAATCGGTGGGTCGAGTACTTCGAAGACTTCTTTAATCCCACCGGTACGTCTTCCAGGGTGGAAGCAGAGTCTGGGGACCTTGGGCTGGGCTCTCCAATCTGTGGAGTCGAGGTGACTGAGGTGGTCAAAAAACTCCTCGGTGGCAAGGCTCCGGGGGTGGATGAGATCCGCCCAGAGTTTCTTAAAGGAACTAGCGGCAGGACCTTTAAAAAATCTGTAAAAAATTAAACATGTATGTTCATTTTTTCAAAGCTAATGGGTGATGAAGCGTTATAAACCAAAAAGAATGAGGCCACCCATGTATCGTTCCATTTTCTTGAACAGGCTGTTTGCTGCAAAATGCGCTGCAGTTCGGTCACGAATTTCCCGCGCTGCCCTACGGATGTGGCGTCAATTGACACTGCTTGCGCATTCATGACAGCTTCAAAACAGAAAGAAAATGTGTTCGACACTGCAGATCGGTAGGTGGCGCTATTGCACCTTAAGTTGCTTGCCAACCGCCAAACTCCAAAAGAAGAACTGTGGGAATGGATTCTACTGCAACCAGCAAACAACCAAGCGTGGCACAAAGGAAGTTTATTCAGCGGCATCTCGTGAGTCAAAAACCAAATATGGTAAAAGACAAGCAGGGACCCGAATCTATATCGGATACGTGATTGACGAATGGAGGCTGCTTCAACTATATCTGGGACTCAAAAAGGATGCTGCCATGGCTCATTTCCTAGTGAGCAGGTAAGAAACATTATAGGTTGTGTTTAGAGATGATATGACAATGATCTGACCTCACCGATGACTCAGAGAGAGCTAGCGTGCAGTAGCATTAGCTGTGATCATGCTACAGTAGTAGCATTAGCTGTGATCAGGGCTGCAGCGTGGATTGCTTCGCCGCAATATTGTCCGTGAGAGCGGCGGGGAGTTGCCTTTTCAGCGTGAGATATTGGAGGTGTGGCATGAGAGCGTGTGAAGAGGGTCAGGTAATGGTATTTTTGTGTTTGTGTAACATAGCCGTCTGTGCACGCTCCCGTGCTGGGCTGCAGTTACTCGCAGAGCCGGGCGCGTTGCTCGTGAGCATCGTTTCTTTTTTCCTGCCTCTAGTTCCTTCAAGGCTCTGGATGCTGTCTGGCTTTGTTGGTTGGTGCGGCTCTGCAATATTGTGTGGACATCGGGGGCAGTTCCACTGCCAAAAGGGGGACCGCAGGGTGGGGATCACACTCCACTAATATCCTTCACTTTGTAATACCTTTACTATCCCAGTTATTGTTATAAAATATTTCCCTCCTGACAAGAGAAAGCTGTTGTTCCATAAAGCAGAGGATGCCTACCACCAATGTTCTAATGTTAGATATCTTTCTACAGCCCTAAACGTCTCTAACATATGCCTCATAATTGGACTATAACGTAGATGAACGTTTTTAGTTAACACATCATGGAAAATCCACTTTTTGGAGCTTTTTACCATGTGATATTGTTTTTTCCTCATGCATAATATCCCCAAAGCTGTTTTTGGCTGCATTCATGCATTTTCTTGTCTCAGCTGCAAGTTTTCAGATTCTCAACTAAGGACCTGCGAACACGAGGATGGAAACTATGTTGGTCATCAGGCCTTTCTCCTCTCCATGAAGCTAGTCACGGATCTGAAACCCGCCTCCCGCTGTAAAAACCATGTCCTGTCCACAAAGACACATGTAATGGCAGCTCAGGACACGTGTTTTAGGCAACTCAACTTTTGTAACAGACGTGATGGTTAGAGCACCTGGCTTGCATGTGAGGTGAGCAGAAGAAATCAACTAAAAAGCTGCTTGGAAACAACCAAATTCAATTTAGGACCTTTAGACACAAAATATTTATCAGAAAATAATCAATAGAATTAAAATATCTGCTTCAGCTGGCTGAATAAATTACTGCCGTCACCGGGTGTCGAACCTGCATCAGGACATGGCAAGATTAAAGTAAGACGCTTTGACCACTAGACCACCACAGCCAACACAGCAATAAACTGGCCTAAGAGGTTGTTGTAGGAGCGTTTTGTCGGCGTGGGCGGAGTTTCACTGAAACAGACCGTTTCATTTCAGGCTGACAAACAAAAATGTTATTTAAGATAAAATGACATCTCAATAGGCAAGGCAAGTCAGCTTTAGTTCTATAGCACATTTCATACACAGAGGCAATTCAATGTCAGGGCCGTGCAGAGACCTTTGAAGGGGCGGGTGCTCAAAGTTAAAAAAGGGGCACATATAGAGCAAGATTTTAAAGCAGATTCTTGATCCGACATGTTTCTGAAAATTTAGATAATGAGAGACCCTTGGGTTTAAACAAAATAATATAAACTAGGCAAAACATTGCATTTTGTGTTATTAATTGAAGGTTATGTTATTTCATTAGGAATTGCTTTAGTTTTTAAAGCTGACTTATTTCTAGCGGTGTTATGACCATATTTTTTGCCCCTGATGCAAGTTTAGGTTATTTGATTTTGATTATCTTCCCATACTAAGTTCTGTTCTGATGCAAGGTGGTGATGCAATGCATTAAAAAAAGGAGAAAAAAGGGAGAACACATCCAAGTTGTCCTTCTTTCTGTATTTGTCATTTTGCTAATTCATCCTTAAAAGGTCACTCATCCAGGAAGTACATGGAACAGGATGCAACCACAGAAATTTATCCAGTGTGATAAATGCTGCTATGCTGGCTGTGATCTTTTTCCTGTCTGTAGGAAATTCCTGATCCAATTCCATGATCTCACTCTGAACTTTACACTAAACCTGAGAGCTCTGCTACCAACCTAACACCATCCTTTACATCAGGCTGAATACCAACAACACACAGTCATCTAGAGTCTGATATCACACACACACACACACACACACACACACACACACCATTTCCAGAATACTGCATATACTATGGCTATTAAGTTTGCATCATGGTGCTGATCCAGAATATTCCCAGAATGTTCCCTTGGTGATCTGACTGGTTTCAATGCATCAACTTATCCCAGTTCTGTCTCACCTTTTTAATCAACTCCACCAATTTCACATTTATTTTTAGAATTTTTATTCAATAAAAAATAGATTCTACCAAATTTTTAGAAAACTTTAAGTGTCTCTTTGGCAATAAGCTTTTTAAAAACAGTGTTGTTGAGGTTCTACAGTTTTAATAGTAATAAAGTTAAAGTCCCAAGTCATCATCACACACTGGTGAAATTACATCTCCGCATTTGACCCATCCCCGTGGTGGGGAGCGGTGAGCTGCAGCTGTGGCCGCGCTCGGGAACTATTTGGTGGTTTAATAAAACTCAGAAACATTACCATAAAACATTTACATAATATGATCATATAACTTCCAATGCATCTGCTGACAAAAAAGTTACATATTTAAAAATATATAAGTAATACTACTAATAATAATTATATTGAAAGGGAACAAGTCTGAGCTCCTGGTTGTGTGGGTTTGAAAAAGGTGAGCTGGAGTTTGTTTTTGAGTTTCTGCAGGATGAGAGGAAAGAGCTCGAGGCTCTGCAGGGGGATGAGTTTCTCTAACTTTCACTTTCACTTCAGAAGAGGTCACTAAAGTTAGCTAGTAAACGGACTCGTCCGCTTTTCTGCCAACTCTCACGCATTGAGCATGAGATACACGCATCTGAGAAGAAACGGTCCGCGCCCCCACACACAAATTCAATTTAGATTTATAAATTAAAAAGAAAAGAACAAAGTTAAAGGCTGAACAGCTACAGTGCAGAAGGTGCAGCATCAGAAACATTCATTCATTCATGATGAATACATGAAAGTTACTAGAGCTGGGGCACATCTGAGGTCATGAGGAAGCTGATTCCATCTGTGTGCAGCATAGTAGCTAAAAGCAGCTTCACCCTGTTTGGTTCTGACCCGGTTCTACCAGCTGACTGCTTCCTAAGGATCTCAGAGCCCTGCTGGGTGGAGACACTGGAAGGAGATCTGACAGGTATTTTGGCCCCATGCCATTGAGTGATTTATAAACTAGTAGAAGCACTTTGAAATTGATTCTGTAGTTTACTGGTAACCAGTGTAGAGATCTAAGAACAGGAGTGATGTGCTCGGTTCTCTTGGTTCTTGTTAAGACTCTAGCAGCAGCATTCTGAAGAAGCTGCAGCTGCTTCACAGCTTTTTTGGGAAGACCAGACAGAAGACCACTGCAGTAGTCCAGCCTGCTGGAGATGAACACATGAATGAGTTTCTCTAGGTCTGGTCTGGACATGAGACCTCTGAGTCTTGCTGTTTGATGAAGATGATAAAACGCTGATCTAGTTATAGCCTTAATGTGACCAGTGAAGCTCAGGTCTGAATCAACTATGACACCAAGATTTCTAACCTGGGTCAATAGTGCCAACAGTAAGATTTTATCATATATTGTGCCTAGCTCTGCTCTCAAAGATATAAATAACATGATGTTGCTGCTTTAAATCTCACTGATGGGATAAGGCTTGTTCAATAATGGCGTTTACACACTAGCATCAGCTCTGCCGCCCCCAGCCCGGCCACGGTGGTTCCACTCTGCACACACACACGCACACACACACACACACACGCACACACACACACACACACACACACACGCACACACACACACACACACACGCACACACACACAGCCCTGCTTTTTTGTGACGGTTAAGGTCTGTTTGTGATTGGTCAGGTCATCAACTCAGTGTTATGAATAATATTTTAGTGCTGACTGCATCAATGTTCAGTTGTGGCTTCCTCTTCAGCGCAGCTGTATTCAACCTTAACATCTCAAGCCAATAGTGTCATTATTATCCCTTATTATCCAGGTGGACCTTTGACCTCTCCATCTACACAGGCAGATAGGCAGGTGTCCACCAGCATCTCTCTGCAGTATAAGTATGAACTGCGACGGACCACGGATTGCTGCACTTAAGGACAAGAGGACAGGGATGGGGTTAGAGACTGGACAGTGTCTGTTTTGCTGAGTTTATTCCAAAGCCTTCTCAAACATAAAAGTAGGAAAGGTAGAACAGTGAGCATACATGGAAGGAAGTATGTAGTTTATGTCTACTTTAGCACCTCTGGCCTCAGACACCGGCCTAAACTGACCGTGTGGGATCATGAAGATGACCTCTGTGTGTCAAAAGAGGACTGAAGCGAAGTAAACCCCCCCCCCCCCCCCCACTTCTAGCCATACAGCTGGTTCATGATGTAATTATTGTTATTCATGTGTGTCATCTCAAGACGTGATTCACAAGTGTAGGTGTCCAGTAAAGGCTAATGAATGAAAAATGGCATGCAACACTGGACTGAGTCACAATTATTATTAGCTTTTATGCATCATGGGTGATAATGTTTCATACACAGCCTTCCCCTGCAGGCTCAACGTGCTACCCCCCCCCCCCTAATGATTTCTAGATTGCAGCAGGAGAAACGGTTCCTTCAGAGAGTCTTGCTAGATTGAAGGGTTGTGGAGTTGGTTGCTGGGTGGCCTATCAATGACAAAAGTGGCAAATGGAAACAACAATAGCATGTGTTTGTGTCACACACAAAATTGCTTTTATGATTGAATGGGAAAAATAAGCCCAGCAGAAAGTCTCTTAGCAGCCATAAAAGCAAGGTGGAGGTGTGATTGAGTTCAAAGTGCATTGCTATGTGGGTGGTGGAATCATATTGCTTTCAGACCTGAAAACGGCGCTCTGTTTTCTGTGGTTCACATCTCGTCATTGTGTCTGAAGGAAATGACACCATGAGGGAATTTTAGATTTGATACCATGGTAAAGACAAAACAGTGGCCTGTGAGAGCTCAGTGATATAACACCCAGGCGTGTTTTATGTCTAACAGTCAACTGCAGACAAAACGATGCATTAATTGTCAGGAATGTACTTTGCTTCACTTATGGTGGCTGTTTTCTACTAATACAAGATTCCTGTTTTACACCAGTCAGAAAACCCACGGACAGAAACTCTTTAGTAGATTTTAGATTTGGTAGATAATGACTTGAGACTTGACTCGCACTTGCCTGCATTTACTAGAGATTTGACTCAGACTTGAGGATGAGGATAATCACTTCAGACTTGCAAAACAATTAAATGGCCTCAGGTTAATGCCACTGGAGCAAATCCTGTCAGTACACAATAATGCAAGTTATTGATCTGGACAAATAAAGAAACTTGATGCATACTCAACACCAGAGATCGTTTATGAGCCCTTGAATCAAATAATTGTATTGTAATGGTATTTGCAAAGAGGCTAAAGTAAATCTAAGTATATGAACTGTTCCTACACACGTTTTAACCCTTAGGCATCAAACATTCTCTAATTAAACAACGTTGCTAGATAAATAAGCATACAGAATGTTCCTGAACACTTAGAAACAACTTGGGTTGAAAGTTATCAAAGAAAGCAATTTGTGCAAATTGGTCAGTCAAAATCTGTAGGATCAAATGTTTCTTGTGATGTCCCACAAGGGTCAGTACTTGGTCCCAAACTGTTCATTATGTATATGAGCTATACACGTAGATTGATAAATATACTAAAGTTTATTGGTTTTGCAGATACAATCATTTTTTATTCTGGGAAAGATTTAAAGCAGAGGTGGTTTGATAAAAAAATCTGAAGTTACGAGCATTTTTAAAACTTCATTCATCCTATTGCCACATCCACAAATCAGTACATTTCAAGTAGAAAATGTTTTTTGTGCTAATCACACACCCTTTTACTATAGGAAGATGTGTTGGTTTAATCTCAGAATGAGCTGAAGCTTGGTGAAAGACTGTCACAGCCTTCACTGATGACATCACAATTTGAGAATACAAAAATTGGAGCATAACAGAAATATTCATGCCATGTTTCCAGAAAATCAAATAAAAAACAGAGAGATACTCTGTTTATACCTGTATAATATAATATTTATACCTGCCTGTTTATACGTGATACCCTGTCCAGAAGCAGATTAGACATGAGGGATTGTCTGAGGACAACAGGAAAGCCCACATATTGTTGTGGAGCTTTGGAGTCACAAAGATGAATCATCTGGGATTGAGGATATTGCATATAAAGCAGGAAGATTATAATTCCACTTTAACGACATGCAAAATGCTGTGACATACACACTGGACACGTGGGAATGAAAATACGTGTACAGAGGACGTGTGGCAATGTGTTTCAGCCTGGGATGATTAAACAGGTCGAGGTTCCTCCTGTCAAAAGCATTTTCCTTCAAACACCAAGAGAAGATGGTATTCCACAAGATTCCACAGACACCATGTCAAGCTATTCCTTTAGACCTATTCACTTTGAACAACGATAACTACATAACCATGGATTACTAAAGATCATACTGAGTAGCACGACATCCAGACCGATCACCCAAGGGCTGAAGGCAGCTTTATCCAGATATGATATTCCTAAAGCTTTTCTATTAGAGATATTTGGACTCACCTCTACACAGAGCATTGGCTCTGGAACCCTGGACTTCGAGAGGAGTTGACTGAAGTTACTTCAAGTGACGGATGAAAGGAGAAGCACTTTTCTAAGTCGGTAACTCCAAATCGCTTTAGACTAGAGGTCTGCGTGGGACTATTTTAAATTTTCTTTTAATTTCCGCCCACTCCCGCTGAAATTGTGACCACTACTGCTCGCTGCCACAATACCCACATCCAACCCCGCCAACTCACGCCTCTTCATACTTAGGTCAACAAAACAGAACTTTAGTACCGTTCTCAACGGGCCCAAAAACTCAACGTGAGCCTGAAATGACCGGAAGGAGCCTGGGTCTTTGTCTTTGAGTGGAGGGTAGGGTAGGCAGGGCATTATAGGTGGGATACACCCCCCCCCCCCCCCCCCCCCCCCCCCCACACACACACACACCTGTTTTCTCCTCTCTGTAACAAACAACTTACCTGCTGCTGTCTTTGACAAACGCGTTCCCTGACGTGTGTGTGTGTGTGTGTGTGTGTGTGTGTGCATGACCAGGTCACTACGGTAAGGAGAGTGTCCGAAGCAGCGGAGGCGGTGACCATCACAGCTTCATTTCTTCTGGTTTTGTGACTCTTGGTCGAAGCCATCCTAAAGGTAAAGTAGCATTTTTCCTCTAGTTTCATCTCATGGTGGTTTGTTCACATAAACACTAACCTCTCATTGTCATGTTTCGGGGAAGCTGTTGGACCCAAGACATTCAGAATCGACACACGAGACTCAGAATGTAGAATTATAACAAAAAGTGTTTATTTAATAACTACGGAGGCATCATCAGACGGAGGTGAGACTGGAAACTCAGCTGGTCCAGGAAGGTCTGGAAGCAGGCACAGGTTAGTGCTTGGCTGGTTGGGTTACAGCACGAGAACGTTCAAGGCTTACTTTCTCATGTAGGTTAGAGAGCTCGAGAGGGGGAAGAGGTCAGGTCTGGGTGGTGGTCACACAGGCGGGGGAGTCTCGGAGATTCTCAAGACAGGAACTCTTGAGGCTCGGGAAGTTGGGTCCAGGATGGGAGCAGGTGGAGAGCGGGTCGGTCAAGATGGAGGAGCGAGACGTGGTCCAGAGGTGAAGTCCAGAGTGTTTATTGTTGGAGAGATGAGGGTAGCAGTAGGTATCCTCGAGGCGAGGTGAAAGACAAAAAACTGTTGATTACAAAGAACTCAGAGACAACAAGAGCTTAACTAGTTACTCTGAAGGCAGCTAGAGACACCCGAGGCAGGTTCACACCAAACCCTCTGTCAGGAACCTTGGTGTGACCTTTGACCCAGCTCTCACCCTGGATTCTCATTTCAGTTCTCTTGTTGGCTCTTCCTTTTTCCATCTCAGGAACTTTGCTAAGCTGAGTCCCATTCTGTCCCGCTCTGAACTGGAGATTGTTCTCCACACCTTCATCTCCTCACACTTAGACTACTGGAACTGGTTTTTCCCTTGTCTGAGCAAAACCTCCCTGAACCGTCTACAGGTGGTCCAGAATGTCTGTGCTAGGCTGCTGACCAAGTCCTCCAAACACACCCACGTCATCCCGCTCCTCCTCCAGCTTCACTGGCTGCTGGTTAACTTCAGGGTTCATTTCAAGATCCTGGTTCTGGTTTTTAGGGCCTTACATGGACAAGCACCATCATACATTTGTGATCTTCTCAGTCCCTACACCCCCAGCAGGTCCCTGAGGTCCAGTGATCAAAGCCTACTGGTTGTGCATTTGCTGCTGTGGCCCCCAGACTCTGGAACTCTCTCCCCCTGAGCCTGAGATCAGTGGACTCAGTGGTAAAGAACCGTTCACTTTAACACGAGCCGTAGGCCATTTATAGATTTTACTTAAAGGTGTCCTAGAATGCAATTAATCAACAATCTAAAACAGAGCTTTGAGCCTCCATAAAGCATAAGAAATTTTTTTGGCTTTCATCTGTCCCAGGAGCCCTGATACAGGCCATTCTAAACCCCCTTACTCAGGCCTTCAGTGAAAAGAGCTGTTGACCCCTCCCACTCGGCCAGGACATGCTGATTGGTTGGTTTCCCCAGAAGGCCTCAGACTCATGCAGGTTTGAGGAGGCGTGGCTCCCCCTTATGACGTGTTAAGGAAGGCTTTCTCAGAACAGGAGGTTTTCTCTCACCTTTTCAACTTTCTAATTTACATAAAAAGTAGGTCAAACACGGCTTTGACTTTTTGGCATGCTGCTGTTGACCACCCAAGCTGTCTTATTCAACAACAACAAGGAACATGTTGGTTTACATTCTAGGTCCCCTTTAATTGATTTTGTATTAAAGCCAAATTTCTCCAGTGTTAGATATAGGAAGTCCCAGTTGACCCTATCCAATGCCTTTTCTGCAAGGCTTATTAATGCTGAAGGTCATTTATATATTCTGTGTAGTATGTAGTGTTCTAATATTGTCGTGCGTTTGTCTTCCCACCACAAAGCCGAATCGATCCTCATCTATCAGATCAGGCATAAATGATTTAATGTTATAATGGAAGTATGTAGTTGGTATTGTTGTTTGCCAGAATCCAATTGAAGGTAGTATAAAATAATGGTAAAAAAAATACCATTCTGACGGGAATCCATCACTTCCTGGTGTTTTATGTGATTTTAATCTCCCTACTGCTATTTGGATCTTCTCAGTTATTTGGTTTGTTATTTTGTTTGCGTGCCTGTCGAGGGCAGAGCTAATGTTTCGAGAAATGTTTTTTAATTGATGTTTGAGTAAATAGGTTTTTATAATAATCTTTAAAGATGTTTTTTATTTCTTTTGATTCGTGTTTCATCTGATTTGTTTTTGGTTCTCTCATTTTTGTCATTCTGGATTGGAGTTGTTGTTTTCTGATTCGTCTTGCTGACTGATTTAAGGGCTGAGTCGTAGTAATTTTGTTTTGAATATCTCGCTTTTAGTTCATTTTCTTCCTGGAGTAAGTCATTAATTTTCTTTCTAACCATTTGTTTTTGTTTTCTCTTGGTCTGTTTTCCTCTTTTTGCTCTAATTGTCTCAGTTCCTTTGTAAGCGTTTTGTATTCTTTCACCTTTTCCTACTTGTAATTGAAATCAATTTCCCTCTCACGACTGCTTTTAATGCATCCCAAACTATAGCTGGGTTTACTTCCCCATTGTTGTTTTCATTTAAGTAACCTTGTATTTCCTTCCTAATTTGTTCTACAATGATTTTATTATTTAATATCCCTATATTTAGCCTCCATGTTGTATCTTTCCGTTCATCCGTTTAAGTAAATTGCTCGGTGATCAGACACAATTTGGCAGTCTATAATTTTACCTCTATATTCTTCCTGTATAAAAAAAAATCAATCCTTGAATAAACTTTATAAGTTTCTGAGTAATGGCTGTAGTCTTGCTGCAAAAGATTCAATTCCCGCCATATATCTATCAGTCCTGATTCTTGCATAAGGGGGTTTTTCACCAATTTTGATGATTTTTTGCGTTTCTTTGTACTTGAGTCCAGTTCATGATCCATAATCAGATCAGATTAAAATCCCCTCCACATATACACACACCCTCTGTTTCCACTGCTATGACGTCCAGGAGTGATTTAAAAAACTGTTTTTCGCTTTCTTGGGGGGGTGACGACTACCTGCCCTATCGTTCCTTTTACCAATAGGTCTCTCCCCTTCCGACCTCTTTTTCCCACAGTAACTCCCGCAGCACACCTTCATTGTTCCAACTCCTCTATGCGTGTTAGAGCCGTGTCCACTTCCTCTTTTTGCTCTCCTGTTTCTGCTGTTATTTTTGCAAATTTGCAGTCAATGTCTTCTTTAAGCTCAGTCAATTCGTCCCTCATTCTAGACGTAATTTCTTCCTTGACTGATCTCAGGTCAGCTTTCAGCTCAGAATGCTTTGCTTGAATCTGACTGCTAATGTTAGCTAGGCTAGTCTGGGACACCATTCCTTCATTAGCCTCTGATGTTAGCGTCCTGTTTTCTTTTGTTTCTTTACCTGAGTTATCCTGTTGTTTTCTGGTCCTCACCTTATTTGTCCCTCCGCGCATTGTGAAAGTTTCATGTTACTCTGAGTAGTTTTATCGAGTTTTAGTGGAGTTATTCAAGTTGGCACGAGGGAGCTCTCACACCAATGTTGCATGTTGTTCCTCTACGTCCCCAGAGGACTCTTTTTAATAGTTTTTAAATATTTTTTGATTTGTTCTTGTGAAGCGCCTCTTGATTTGTATCTTGAGAGGCGCTATATAAAAAATTGTTTCTTCTTCTTCTTCTTCTTCTTCTTCTTCTTCACTCGCTAACACAGCTCAGTGAATCAGGCCCAGGCTGCTGCTCATGTCTGAGCTAGAATAACAAGAGCAATGCTCCTTATTCAGATTAGACATCCTCTAGTGTTTCGCAATTATTTTCTGTCACCACCACCCCGCCCCAGGGGACATACATTTATTGGCTGCTTTAGATGCTAAAAATAATGGATTCTGCTGCTTCTTGTACCTTTTAAACTTAATGGCAATCTTTAGCCACTGAGAAGCCATCTCAAGCTACACAAGTGCATCCATGTGCATACATCCATTATCCATCCATCCATCCATTATCCATCCATCCATTCATCCATCCATTATCCATCCATCCATCCATTATCCATCCATTCATCCATCATCCATCCATCCATCCATCCATCCATCCATCCACCCATCCATCCATTATCCATCCATCCATCCATTATCCATCCATTATCCATCCATTCATCCATTATCCATCCATCCATTCATCCATCCATCCATTCATCCATTATCCATCCATTCATCCATCATCCATCCATCCATCCATCCATCCATCGATTATCCATCCATCCATCCATCCCTCCATCCATCCATCCATTGATTATCCATCCATCCATCCATCCATCCATCCATCTATTCATCGATTATCCATTCATCCATCCATTCATCGATTATTCATCCATTATCCATACATCATCCATCCATCCATCCATCCATCCATCCATCCATCCATCCATCCATCCATCATTATCCATCCATTCATCCATTATCCATCCATCCATCCATTCATCGATTATCCATTGATTATCCATCCACCCATCCATCCATCCATCCATCCATCCATTCATCGATTATCCATCCATCCATTCATTGATTATCCATCCATTCATTGATTATCCATTGATTATCCATCCACCCATCCATTCATTCATCCATCCATCCATCCATTCATCCATTATCCATCCATCCATCCATCCATCCATTCATCGATTATCCATTGATTATCCATCCACCCATTCATCCATCCATCCATCCATCCATCCATCCATTATCCATCCATCCATCCATCCATCCATCCATCCATCCATCCATCCATCCATCCATCCATCCATCCTCCATCCATTATTCAATCCATCCATCCATTCATCGATTATCCATTGATTATCCATCCATCCATTATCCATCCATCCATCCATTCATCGATTATCCATTGATTATCCATCCATCCATTATCCATCCATTCATCCATCATCCATCCATCATCCATCTATTATCATCCATCCATTTATTTTCCATCCATCCATTATGCCCACTTAATTCTATTCAGTTTTTTTATGAAGCATCAAATCACATAAGCGTCTCAAGGCACTTCATAAAGTAAACATTCCAACTGAATCTACTTATCAGTGCATTGAGTTCAGTTCATTATTCCAATTAGTTAAATTTTTCCTAACATGTACCCCCCCCCCCCCCCTCCCCCCCCCCCCCCCCCCCCCCGTCAGGTATCATGAGCAACCTCTTAATGGAAGCCATGGAGAAAGAAGCCATCAACATATCACCTCCAACCTGCGGTCTCATTTTCTGGAAAAGATATGTGGACAGCATCATAGAAATAATCAAACGAGGGACAACACAACAACTAACAGACCATCTCAACAGTTTAGATACAACCGGGAACATGTTTTACACACGAAGAAGAGAAGAACAATGAAATTATATTTCTGGACATCACAATTCAATACAAAACCAACGCAAAATTAGGAGTAAAAAGACACAAAAAACCAACCCACATAGATCAATATCTTCTATGGTCATAACACCCGATTATACACAAACTATCGGTAGTCTGCACGCTGCATGAATGCACAGCCCTAATAACAGAAGACCGGAAAATGGAAGAAAAACACATCAAGAGGGCTCTACTGAACAGCAACTATCCACAATGGGCCATAACCAAATGAAAAACACAGGCGCAATCCTCACTAACAACAACAACAACAACCAAAGACACAGAAAACATCAACAGAGATCACACCAAAACAAAAAGTAAGTTTACCGTACATACAGGCAATAACTGAACATGTCAGAAGATCCCTCCACAAGCGCCACATTGCAACTGTTATAAAACTACAAAAAACTAAAACTGTTACTAGAGCACCCAAAGCATAAATCAAACCCAACCAACAATGCAACGTAATCTATAAAATACCATGCCTGTCATGCTACAAGTGTTACATGAAAGAGACAGGAAGACCACTGCACAGCCGAATGAAAGAACACCGCACGGTGTGCAAAAAAGCAACACAGTTCAGACTAATGTGACATAAAAGAATGTGATCGACGGCAAAACTCTGAAGTCAGCCATAACAGACCACTGCAGACAGAATCATTGTCGCGGACTGGAATAACACACAGATCATACAGATGTCTATACAAGCCAGAGCACATGAAAAATCAACCATCAACAGGGATGAAGGAGCATATGGACTCCTGGGACCCCCTCCTTACCAATGATACAGTAGATAGAGCTGAATCGTAGCTGTAAATTGTGTTTATTTGTTCTCATTTTATGGGATAATATTGTTTAAAATGGGCTGTATCCGAATACAGGGGTAGGATGCTTGTGAGTACGCATTTTGAGGCCAATGACGTCACATCAAAGCGACGAGTGCTGTCTGAATGTGAAGGACCATCAATGCGACCTTAAATGTGTTCTCGTTCCCTCCAAATTTCGAGGATGGGTCTTTGTCACCTGTGATTTTCTGTTTAGGACCGCGAGTGTCCAGGGTCAGGAGAGGCTCACTGCTGCTGATTTACCTGGTTGTCCTCCTGGGAGAGAGGCCTTCCACTATTATCATCATCTTAATGTTATTTAGTTGTTTGGTATTTGAATACATTCATTAAAACAAATACTAATTGATAACTCATTTTGATTATTTATTTTATTACAAGTTTTATTGTTTACAGTTATTTTTGAACATTTTACATGAATATAAAATGGAAAGATGGTAAGGGAACAGTACCATTTATAATACATGAAATACATCCAGGAGGCATCCTAACCAGATGCCCAAGCCACCTCAACTGGCTCCTCTCGATGTGGAGGAGCAGCAGATCTACTCCGAGCCCCTCCTGGATGACCAAGCTTCTCACCCTATCTCTAAGGGAGAGTCCAGACACCCTGCGGAGAAAACTCATTTCGGCCGCTTGTATCCGGAATCTCATTGTTTCGGTCACTATAAGCTCATGACCATAGGTGAGGGTAGGAACATTGATTAAACGATAAATTGAGAGTTCTGCCTTGCAACTCGGCTCTCTCTTCACCACGACAGACCGGTACAACACCAGCAGCACTGTAGATGCAGCCCTAATCCATCCATAAATCTCACGCTCCATCTTTCCCTCACTCGTGAACAAGATCCCAAGTTACTTGAACTCCTCCACTTGGGGCAAGACCTCGTCCCTGACCTGGAGAAGGCATTCTACCCTTTACTGACTCAAGACCATGGTCTGGGGTTTAGAGGAGCTGATTCTCATTCCAGCCACTTCACAATCGGCTGTGAACTGCTGGAGATCACGGTCTGATGAGGGTTAGGGTTCACACTGGTGTTTTATTGGCTGGTGGTTTAACCATGGATGAGGTAATGGTTGTTTTTCCTTTTCAATGACGTTCCTTGTTACAGGTCCACTGCTGGATTTATGGAAAAACATCATCCAATATTGCATATCCATAATTATTATAATGGATGTAATTACAGAATACTTACACTAGAAGAACATCAATTAGAAGTGTAACGCAAAAAAAAAAAAGGATTTTTACGCCTATTTTGAGTTTTACTGAAATAAAAAATACTGGCTGTTTAGCACACCCCTAGTGTGTGTGTGTGTGTGTGCGTGACTGCTACAGAGTATTGGGGGGGGGGGGGGGGGGGGGGGGGGGGGGGCGCAAAAAAAACATTATATTCCTAAGGAGGGGCATGATGAAATAATTGGGAACCCCTGGTCTACACAGGCAGGGACACAGTCACCCCAGCCCCAAGCTCAGCTCATCCAACTAAAAATTGGATGACATTAATAAAATAAAAGCAAGTTACTTTAGTTTAGTTCAACAAGATTTTTAAGCTGTTTCACATTAATAAAATACTTTAGTTTGATGAGAGTTCATTAGTAGGACAGAGGAATATTCTGTTGGTTAAACTTATTTTAATCATGATGTGGACCTGATGTACACAATAAAACCAAGTAACCCTAAAGGGTTTTTTTCCAGTGCTGGTTGTATTCTTTCAGGTTAAGGTGAACATGTGACACAAGTTGGAAAAGACAATGATTCTCTCAGAGATAAAAAAAAAACCCATGAAACTCCAGCGCTCAGCCTGCAACGCCACATAAAGACGGCAGTGGCGGCTGGTGAATTTTTTTTTGGGTGGGGCGCATTTTTTTTTATGTTAGTTCTTGTGAATGGTTTTTATCTTGAGAGGCGCTATATAAACGATCGTTATTTTCTTTATTTGCAGGTCAGTTTTTCAGATGTGCTAACCACATATCACCACTAGGGAACGCCAAATTACCATTCTTATGCGTCACACAACTTGAAATCGACGGACTTTGTTGCTAAGTTAGCAACAAAGTTGTTCCAAAAACATGCTTCATATTCACCAATATATGTAAACCTCACACACACTAAACAGGAAGAGGCTCTTTTAAACGATAGAATCCACGTTTTCTACCTCAACACCACCCAATGACTGCTAAATGAAAAGCAAAACAAAGCTATTTTCATGAAGTCAAAAGCTAAATTCTGTCTTACCTTGCTGGTCAAAATAATCCATCTTATAGTAAAAAATCCACTTGGTTCGTAGAATCCAATGATAAAAAGATGAAACTACTAGTTTTCTCCATAGTCAACGTTAGCAGCGGCTCCACAACAACAAAGGACAGTGAACTAGCCTGTGGAGAAATTTCCGGTTCTGTCTGGGCTGGGTGAGCTGACCAATTAGCATCCTCCTCCTGATCTGAGCAGACTCCCCCATTTGCTTGCGATTGCAACCATATGCGCCCAACAGCTCTCCTATTCCTTGTCGTTGGGGATCCACCGCGCATGCGCCAGTTAGCCCATATTAAGTCAATGGTAAAGATTGCTGTGCCCACGAGAGGACACGTGACAGGAAGTACGGCGACGTTTCGGCCGCGTTAAAAGTAATAGCTTTATTAAACTACAATTAAATGCAGATTACACACAGCACTTACAGCCCATAAGGTGTATAGATCGTTTAGTTTAAATTTGATGTTTTTTAAATACATTTTGTGATTCCTCTCTTCTTCTTCCTCTTTCTGTGAGACTGGTGGGGCGGCGCCCTAGCGCCCCCTATGGACGAGCCGCCACATAAAGACGGACCAATATTTCCTACTTGGTAAATGTGTGGGGGGGTCCAAACTGGCATTTTTAAAATGTAAGAGGGGCACGTCCCGCCAGTGGTATATTCACCACCTTTCTTCATCTCACGCTGGTTGTTCATGTGACACACAGGTTGGAGGAGGAGCATCCATATTAGGAGTTCCTCTTTGAGAAACCACACACGAGACATGAGAAACTCGACATGCTGAGCAGCTCTCTGAAAGGCTGTTCGAGCTGCTCTATGAAAGAGAAAGCACAGCCATGTCTACATTTCACGGCTGTCAGTTCTGCCATTCCCCCACTGCACATAACGATGCAGCCGGCCCTGCTGTCTCCATGACCAGCATGGCAATGGCCTCCCCACCACCAGGCCAGTCTCTCTGAAAGCTGTGGGAGCTGGACGTACTGCCAGAAATTAAATTACTAGCATTACTGTAGGTATTTGGTCAGCATGTTGCCCCTTCAACAGCTATGAATAATAAAGTTCTGCTAGTACAGTGTGTGTGTGTGTGTGTTAAATGTCCTTGACCACCTAAACAAGAAGACTAGGTCCGGCCATCCTAAATCACAATTAGAGAGGTAAATATCTGAGTAGACCCAGCTAATGCCCCTTTTGTTTGCTGAACACGGCTCAGTTTGGCTAAACTTGACTCAACTCAGATATTTGCTTTTCCAGGTCAAACTGAGACAAGGCTGTAATGGGTGGCCTGTCAGCGTGGGAGGAGGGGGTACTCATGGTAATCGCAACACTTCTGATCTTTACCTGACACAAAAGTCGTGCAGGGTGATTTTTACCTGACACAAAAGTAGTGCAGGGTGATCTGTAAACAGCATGAGGGGAACTGAACTCATTTGAGTAGTGCTGTTGGAAAAGTGGCGTAAGTGCCTTGATGAACAGGAGGCATCACCAAAGTCCTAGCCAAATCCTTCCTGAAGTCCTCATCAGCCTACTCTACACACAGATTCTGACAGACCTGAGCTTTCCAGCTCTCTTCCCAACAGAGTGGAGGAGTTTTCAGTCTTAATTACCTCACATTTGTCATAGCACACTGCAGAGCTGCTGGGGGTGTGCAGGGATTGTGGGATTCAGCTGAGACAGTCAGACAGCAGTTGGTGAAGGGGAGCAGAGAAAAGGTTCTCATGCCTAGGATGAAAGTAGTTGTGGAGGGGGCCAGAAATCCCCGAGGATTAGATAAGAAGAAGGAGAAAGCAGCAGCCAGACGGAGAACTCCCTCCAGCCAGGCATGGTGGAACATGTTTTCACTCTCAGGGTCTTTCTGCTCTGGAGACATTGTTGTCAGGTATATCTGAGTTCAGACCCAAACTCATCAGAGGGACACACACAATCCATTCAGGGAGGGGGGGCTCTTATGTAAATCACCTGCATTTTATATAGCTCTTTCTAGGATTCTACTACCCCCCAAGGTGCTTTACAACACAAACAGTCATTCGCCCATTCACACACTGGTGATGACATCATAGCCACAGCTGCCCCGAGGCAAGGCTGTCGTAAACTGGCACCACCGGTTCCTCCGACCACCACCAGCAGCCAGGGAGGGTGAAGTGTCTTGCCCAAGGACACAAAGACTGGTACAGACGGGGCTCGAACCTGCAACCCTCCAGTTACAGGATGGGCATTTAACTCCTCTGCCACTGAATCCTATCCCTACCCAAGCCATCACTAGGTAGGATAAGAAAGCACTAGGGGGTGTAATGGTACACACCGTGGTTTAATTTCACAGTTCAGTTACGGTTTGATACAGTCAGGGAACAGCTGTGTACAGCTTTAATGGCTTTTCTAATAAAACTTTCCCTGTAGTATTTTCTCCAACCAAATATTCACAGATAACATAAAAATACACAAAAAATATTAATAAAATAAATACATATAACCACATAAAAATTCAATAATATAAAACAGTTTGAGTATTTTGTTTTCAGTAAACTGCAACATCAATACTTTGGCTTTCTCAACTGCAAAGAAATATTTTCAATTTTTGGGAAATGATGTTTCTGTATTTCCTTCAAGCTGGGGTCTGTAGTGTGATGTCATCAGGGAGAGTATACGGCTATAAGGTAATGACTACAAATCAGACGCGTCATGTATGACATCACAGCAGGATCTCTCCTCCCCCAGCGTAGCTGTTACTGACCACATGACCAGATTTATGGTGGTTTTCTGCGGAACTTTTAATGCTGCTTCTGTCGTCCTGGAAGAAGGATGTGAAGCTCGCTGAACTCACAGACGTTTTTCTTCTCCTCTTCTCTGTGTCTGGTTCGATGATGTAAATTTGGTGAGATGAGCTTTTGGAGTCCACTTCGTGCATTCACACAAAAACCTAAAATAACTTTTGCCACCTGTAGAAAATAAGCCCTTTCTTAGCATCAAAATAGTGTTTTAAAAATTCACAGACATCATGTGTGAATTCCATTGGCACATATCAAACCCTGTTGTGCATGGAGCTGAAAGCCACACCTCATACCTGCACGAGCAAGGAGAACAAAGTCAACAGCAACAGAGAGCAAAAACAGTAGTCTGACGTATCGCTAGGTTGATTATCATTTAGCTCCAATACACAAAAGATAAATCCCTTTTCGTTCCTCTTCCTCCACTTCCACAGTTACCTTGAAGTTTACAGACTGACATTAAAGGTGCAGTATGTAAGAATGAAGTAAGAGTGACACCCTGTGGTCACATTTGGGTACTGCAGCACATTTAAATAAACAAAAGGTGACTCTCTCACTCCTGTTCCGAGTTTCATGGCTGTTGCCAGTTACCGACCAGCACCAGAAGATTCTAGATGACGAGTCCAGCATAACCACACTTCCTCCAGCATAGAGGGAGTGTGGTTGTTTGCCGTCTTGCTGCTAGCTTGCTGTTATAGTTCTGAACGACTCATTAAAGGAAGTAAAACACCACGTTTGACTCATTATTCACTTCACACACATTTCACTGTAATAGCCAGTTGTTGGTGATTGAAAAAGTAGCTTGAGATATTTTTAGAGCTGACTATTTGCTTCTAATTCACCGTTAGCATTGTTAGCTCAATGTTAGCCTCTAGTCTGCTTTACCTGATGTTAGAGTAAAACAAAAAGATGCCGTGGCTTTTTCGGGGTAGAAGGAATAACTTCTGGTTTGCTGCTGTTTACTGGCTTCAGTTCTACTCTGGAGCTTCTTGTCTGCTGGTGTTGAATTACAAATGTTGGCGCTGCAGTATTAGCTCTGCACAGACTTGGCAACCCCAGCAGTTCACAGATTGTAAACAGTGACCACGTCCCTCTTCAGTTATTTAGAAAGGAGAAAACCTGACAACCCCCCCAGCCTGCTGAGAATGAAATCTATTTCAGTGTAGCCGTCCTTCCCGCATGATTGAGACTTTAGACTGTTTGTGATTTATTCACTGTAGAATTCTTACTTATTGTTCCTTTAATTCAATGCACGCCATATTAGGTAAACATAGCATAAACAATTGCACTATTATTTATTTTGTTTAAATAACATTTTGGTTAAAATCCTCTAAAATAAAATAAAGTATTTACCTATCAAAAAAAAAACATTGCCAACACTTCATCAGTGGTAGATCTTGTAAATCACATAGCTCCATCATTTAAAGGCGTCTCCAAAGTAAATTCTACTCGACTTTCTTAAACATCTCCTTCAGACCCGAGGAGCTAACTGAGAACTTGGTAAACGCTGAACCAGGAAATGTCCCGGTGCTTCTGACAGCCAGTTCACCACTGCTGGTGTTCTGCAAAAGCTGCTTCGCTGGCAGTCTAGGGTTATGTTATGAAATGGGTGGAATTGACACGAGTGGAAACAAAATAGAAGTAATGGCTCAGTAAAAAATGACATCTCACTAGTACTGATGGTAATATTTTATCACATACTATTGTTGTTTTTATAACAAGGCCAATGAAAGTGGGTTAAATAAGAACTTTAATGGTCGATGTGCCCAACCTGCTTCAGTCAATAGAGCTTAAAGGTGTGGTTCACTGAAAAACCATGTTTTAATGATTGTTTCTGATTCTAATGGGTCACTCTGAGAGTTTCATGCAGGCTGAACATGAAAATAGTCTCCTCCACCTATCTCCTGCATTAGCTTCTGATAGAAAATAGACTCTAGGTGAAACTCTAGGATTAGAAAATCCTGACAGATCTACGTCACAGCAGCACAGTAGGTCCATGTGTAATGCTGCCTGACATCATTCTGCAGGAACCCGTAAGTGGGTTTATGCTCTCAGAGACTTCAGAGACCTGAGGGTTTGAGACATTGTTTTGTGGAGAAGTAAGTACTCTTCCTTGTAAATCAGTTTATTTCTGCTTGTTGCAACTAAAACTAGTGGATAAGTGGAACTTCCATGGGCGAGGTGTGTCCTTGCCTACTAGCAGCTCTGGCTCAAACACAGCTACCCTTCCTTCTGTCTCTGTAGATGGGCCTGCTTCAACACTAACACACATTGGTTTTTACTGTAACACTAGCACATGCTCGGTGTTGGGACGTAAAAACCTTGAACGTGGTGTTGCAGCCAGCCCACATTGTCTCTGTACTCCACTGTGCCTGACTGGTCTCATCCTACACTTCTGTTCTAACGTGTGCCTTTTGACTTCTGTAATGTCCTCTTCACAGACCTTTATGGTGTGTGTGTGTGCTCTCTGACTGTCCGTCTCAGTGGAGAGGAGGGCTGCTCTATAACGGCATGGATAAACGCAGTTTTAATGATGTTACTTCTTTTATCTTAAGAAGACATCAGATAAATCTGTGCTTATCCTTGTTCACGATATTCGGACCCTCCTCTTCTTCGCCCTCCAGCTCCTCTTAAAGGACAACCTATCTTTGAACAGCCAGCACACAGACATGGTTGGTATTCCAATAAACTGCTGAGAAGTGGGGCTTTATTTCTTCAACAACATGATGTGTAATTTCAGTCTCACTGTCCAATGTTCAGAGAAAAACTCTTTTGGTTTGGTTGTTGCAGCGCAGGCAGTCAGCAGGACAGCTCTCTAACAGGATGGATGTGTTTGGGTCACCATAGTTCACCATGGGCAGCAGGAGCCATTAGTAATAGTGCATTTTTCCTGCTTGAATGCTAAACAAGCCTTCAGTCACTAGTGGTGAAACTAATCCAGCCAGCAGAAGGTGGGGGTGGGGGTAACATGACAGAAAATAATTCAAAACCACTGTCCTACCCTAACCCCGCCCTTCCTCTCCATCCATGCTCACAACCATTGTCCAGCATGACAGAGCAGGACTGTGGAATACATCGACTCTTTCATGGCGGTGTCCCTAGTCCTGTAGAGTTCTGTGACTGCAGATACATGAAAACATGTAACAGCCCCACAGAGAGTAACCTGGACGTGATACCAGCCCTAAAGGTCAAATACTTGAGTTACATGATGTTTGGTGTCTTCTGGAGTTTTGTCCCTGACAGGTAAAAAATCAAACTATGGTTAAAATAAAAGCAGTAAGTAGTTGTAAGAAAATAAAGGTGGGGGACATTTTTCTGGAGCATATTTTTCCACCATATTACTTGAAATGGTCTTCACATGCATTGGGATGCGAAAGTCTGAGCAGCCTTGTTAATCTTCATGATTTTATAAATCATTGGTTGTTACGATAAAACATTCCAGTTAAATCTATCATCTTCTAGGAGACACACAGTGATGTTTGAACAAAGTTTCTAGGATTTACAGAAAGTTGCAATAATCGTTTAAACTAAATTAGGCAGGTGCATAAATTTGGGCACTGTTATTTTATTGATTCCAAAATCTTTAGAACTAATTACTGGAACTCAAACTTGGTTTGGTAAGCTCAGTGACCCTTGACCTCCACACACAGGTGAATCCAGTTATGAGAACGAGTATTTAAGGGGCCAGTTGTAAGTTTCCCTCCTCTCTGAATATTCTCTGAAGAGCAGCAACATGGGGGTCTACAACAACTCTCAATGAGCTGAAAACAAAGACTGTTCACCATCATGGTTCAGGGGAAGATCCAGAAAGCTGTCTCAGAGATTTCAGCTATCTGTTTCCACAGTTAGGAACATATGGAGGAAATGGAAGACCACAGGCTCCAAGTGGCAGACCAAGAAAAATCTGGGATAAACAGAAGCGACGAATGGTGAGAACAGTCAGAGTCAACCCACAGACCAGCACCAAAGACCTACAGCATCATCTTGCTGCAGATGGAGTCACTGGCCATCATTCAACTATTCGGTGCACTTTACACAAGGAAATGCTGTATGTGAGAGTGATGCAGAGGAAGCCTTTTCTCCACCCACAGCACAAACAGAGCTGCTTAAGGTCTGCTGAAGCACATCTGGACAAGCCAGTTTAATTCTGGAATAAGCTGCTGTGGACTGATGAAACTAAAACTGAGTTATTTGGGCATAATAAGGGGTGTTATGCATGAAGGAGAAAGAACACAGCATTCCTGCTACCTACAGTAAAACATGGTGGTCCCATCATGCTGTGGGGCTGTGGCCAGTGCAGGAACTGGGAATCTTGTTAAGGTTGAGGGACGCATGGATTCCACTCAATATCAGCAGATTCTGGAGACCAATATCCAGGAATCAGTGACAACGCTGAAGCTGCACCGGGTTAGGGTTAGGACGACCCTAAACACTGCTCAACATCTACTAAGGCATTCATGCAGAGGAACAAGTCCAACGTTCTGGAACGGCCATCTCAGTCCCAGACCTGAAGATTATTGAACATCTGTGGTGTGAGTTAAAGAGAGCTGTCCATGCTCAGAAGCCATCAAACCTGAATGAACTAGAGATGTTTAGTAAAGAAGAATGGTCCAAAGTACCTTCAACCAGAATCCAGACTCTCATTGGAAGCTATAGGAAGAGTTTAGAGGCTGTTATTCCTGCAAAAGGAGAATCTACTGTGTGGTGCCCAAATTTATGCATCTGCCTAATTTAGTTTCAACAATTATTGAACACTTTCTGTAAATCCTAGAAACTTCGTCTCACGTCTTAGACATCACTGTGTGTCTCCTAGATCAGTGGTTCGCAACCTTTTTTTAGTGATGTACCCCCTGTGAAATATTTTTTCAGCCAAGTACCCCCTAACCAGTGCAAAGCATTATTAGTTGTAAAACGAAAAAAAAAAAAAAAACCTAAAACAGAGCACAGTGCCATCAGTGACTGATTTATTAAGCTTTGGAACTGATAAACATGTACAAAATTCAAACATTTGAAGAAAAAAAAAACTATTTTGAACATTTTAAATGTTAACAATTCATAACTAAATGTATAGGAGGTGATAATGGTGAAGAGAGAGCTGAGCCAGAAGGCAAAGCTCTCGATTTACTGGTCAATCTATGTTCCTACCCTCACCTATGGTCACGAGCTTTGGGTAGTGACCGAAAGAAGGAGATCACGGATTCAAGCGGCCGAAATGAGTTTTCTCCGCAGGGTGTCTGGGCTCTCCCTTAGAGATAGGGTGAGAAGCTCAGTCATCCGGGAGGAGCTCAGAGTAGATCTGCTGCTCCTCCACATCGAGAGGAGCAAGTTGAGTTGGCTCGGGCATCTGGTTAGGATGCCTCCTGGACGACTCCCTGGTGAGGTTTTCCGGGCACGTCCAACCGGGAGGAGACCCAAAGGAAGACCCAGGACACGCTGGAGAAATTATGTCTCTCAGCTGGCCAGGGAACACCTTGGGATTCCCCCGGAGGAGCTGGCCCAAGTGGCCGGGAAGAGGGAAGTCTGGGCATCCCTCCTTAAGCTGCTGCCCCTGCGACCCGACTCTGGATAAGCGGAAGAAAATGGATGGATAAATGTATAGGAAATATTTATCATCACTAAAATGTAGTGACTCAAGTGTTCATTTTTGCATGAATGCTGTTTTTTAAATATATGCCTA
This sequence comes from Aphyosemion australe, assembly GCA_006937985.1. Taxonomy (NCBI): domain Eukaryota; kingdom Metazoa; phylum Chordata; class Actinopteri; order Cyprinodontiformes; family Nothobranchiidae; genus Aphyosemion; species Aphyosemion australe. Next base: position 2,659,936 of record SSNS01000049.1, on the reverse strand, counting down.
TTTTCTCACGTACCCCCTGGAGTGCCTTCACGTACCCCCAGGGATACGCGTACCCCCATTTGAGAAACAATGTCCTAGATGATAGATTTAACTGAAAGTTTTTATCATAACAACCAATGAGTTATACAGGAACACCATGAAGATTAACAAGGCTGCCCAAACGTACGCATCCCGCTGTACTTATAGAAACCAGTGTTTGTCAAAAATGAATATCTTTAATCACCTCTGAAACATACAATCCTGGGAAAAACCTTATCCAATCATTGTGAACATCCTGTTTTTAAAGACACACTTTGCAACTTTTTCATATTTTTAAATCATGTTCTTGAGCCAGTTTGTGCTAAAATGACCCTTTACAGGGTTAATGAAAGGCCACCCAGCCCCTGGCTGATTTGTTTGATTTAGTGATGAACCGCTCCTGTAGACACTAATGAAGGCTGAGGAGACATTTCAGCAGTTAGATTAAGGTGTTAAAAAGACAAACGCACAGTGAGGAGAGAAGTTTCACTTTTGGTTTCACCAACAAACACTAGGGGGTGCTAAAAACAAGCCAAAACTGACTAGTGTCCCTTTAAACATGAAAATTCAGAAAATGCTACTACTTTAACTTTACCATTGTATATTTTAAAAGTGACATCTTTTTGTTTCTTTTTGGTGGCTTTGCAGGTTAACAGAGCTGAGATTTATGTTGCTCTAAGATAGTGATGTGCGGGTTGTCTTCCAACCCGCGGGTACCGCGGGTTACCTGTGGGTCGGGTTGAGTCGGGTCAATAAATTATTAATTTAGTGCGGTGCGGTTTGGGGCGGGTTCATCAAATATATATATTATATAGATATGCACACTGAAGGTAAAGACATTAATCAATTCTTAATTTTGTAAAACAGTTTTTAAACACGGTCATGTTTTAAAACGTTATAACGTGCAGATAACCTTTGACCCTATGACGTAGGCACGTAGAACACTGCAGCGAAGTGCGCTCCAAGCAGGTGGCAGGCAGCCATATCAACAAAACGATAGAGGAAGATATTTTGGATAAAATTCATTTGGGAGTTTACATTCATTAAATTTTTTGCGAAAGATTCAGCGAGGTAAGAAGCTCAATATTATAACGTGTTTTTAATGAGGCGGGGCGGGGCGGTTTGGTGCGGGTCAGACTTTTTGAAATCTGCAGTACCCGCGGGTTGAAAAAAACCCTAACCCGCGTATCACTACTCTAAGAAACGTTGGTGCATGCTAGAAAGAGTCAGCCCAACTGAATCTTGCCACCACAGCTAGCAAACATTAGCCCACACACGTTCTAGCTCTGTAAGTTTACAGATGCTAATGGTGAAGTACTCTCTATCCCCTAATGAGCAATGCACACAGACTACATGAGATCTTTGTTTAAAATGTTCCCGATAATTCTAACAATGTAGAAGTTTATTCGTCTAGCTTCATTTTCTGTCGTGTACCTCTTTAGGCAGCTGGCCAAGGCTTGGAGCCTTTGTTTAGCAGGTAGTGTTTCAGATATAGGGAGCCTAAAGCTTGGTTTATGCTTGACGCATGTACATTCCGCGCGGAAATGAGAAACGCGGATGGAACGTGCGTCAGACTTTATGGTTCCTTCCTACCTTCTGCGGCTTGTCTCCGCTGTGAGCCAATATTCTCCCAGACTGTAGGGGGCAGCATGGGGCTCTACGGCATGCATCCAACACTACACCATAGTAGAAGTAGAAATCACTGATGTTTCACATTTTTTATTAACAATATTTTGATCACGGTGATCTTTATGGGCCGAATCATAGAGATGTTTGTATTTACGAACCTCCGACACTACGAGCTCTTGCAGTCCGCCATGTTTTTCCATAGTTAGAAAATTTCCAATTTGTGGAAACTTTGGGCCATGCGGAGGGGCGTGGTTGCTAAAATGACGTAATTTGGCTGTGCGGAGCCTTGCGGAACTCGCGGACGCGTCAAGCATAAACCGAGCTTAAGTCTCCTCCCTGTCTGGTCGGCTCATGGGTCCCTGAACGGGGCTATAAAAGTTATTTTCTAGATCACTTTGCCTTACGCCCTGAAGTGTTAATTTTGACAAGAAATTTTAAAGGTGTCATCACCTATAATACCGTGGATATCTACATCCTATTATAGTCTTTTAGACCATTTAAATAAATTGTATTGGAAAAATAAATTAAAAATGTGATTTTTAAATCCTTTTCTGTAAAGGGCATATTTTCTCGCGAGATCACACGCGATATTTCGGCTGTCTCGGCGCACGCGGGACTGAGGAGCGCGTTGATTGGTGGAAGGAAGCAGGAAGCAGCTTCAGCGTCTCGCTCCAAAACAACTAAAGTTTTAACTGAACCCGACCTGGCAGTGACCTACGGGATCCAACTGTGTATTTACGAGCCTGAGCCTCGCCTCGTGTGTAATGGCGTCCTCGTTTGTTGTTGAGTTGGGACAAAGCAAGCTAACAGCCAGGCACTGGCTCTTATGCTGTTGTGAAGATGGAATACACAAACCGATCGGAGTTTTGTCTCCCATAACACGGATTATAACACGAGTCGTCAATGGTAAGACATTTATGCGTTTCACGTTATGAAATGAGCTTTGTTGTGCTGGTTTGTTCGCTGCTGGTTCATATTTGTTTATATTCAGCTTTTGTGTCGGCATATAGGCTAATCTCGTTTTGGAGTGCGCGTGCTCGTGGGGTGCATGTGAGCTGGTTGAAGAAGGCAAGATTAAACAAACGCTTCAATGTTAAATATCAGCTTCTCAGCCAGTGAAAAATAATTAGGAAGCCATTATAGACAGGTCTCTGCTTTTTGCAGATGATGTGGTCCTGTTGGCTTCATCAGAACGTGATCTCCGGCTTTCCCTGGAGCAGTTCGCAGCCGGGTGTGAAGCAGCTGGGATGAAAATCAGTTCCTCTAAATCCGAGAGCTCTCAATTTACCGGTCGATCTACGTTCCTACCCTCACCTATGGTCACGAGCTTTGGGTAGTGACCGAAAGAACGAGATCGCGAATACAAGCGGCCGAAATGAGTTTTCTTCGCAAGGTGGCTGGGCTCTCCCTTAGAGATAGGGTGAGAAGCTCGGTCATCCGGGAGGGGCTCAGAGTAGACCCGCTGCTCCTCCACATCGAGAGGAGCCAGTTGAAGTGGCTCGGGCATCTGATTAGGATGCCTCCTGGACGCCTCCCTGGTGAGGTTTTCTGGGCACGTCCAACCGGGAGGAGACCCAAAGGAAGACCCAGGACACGCTGGAGAGATTATGTCTCTCGGCTGGCCTGGGAACGCCTTGGGATTCCCCCGGAGGAGCTGGCCCAAGTGGCTGGGGAGAGGGAGGTCTGGGCTTCCCTCCTTGGGCTGCTGCCCCCGCGACCCGACTCCGGATAAGCGGAAGACAATGGATGGATGGATGGATATAGACATTTTTTTAAGTGGAAAAGTGAACATTTCAGGTGATGACTCCTTTAATTTAGTTTTAGGCTTTTGACTAAAATTCTTTTTAATGTTAGTCATAATTTAGTCGTCCAGGTTGTTTTAATTTAGTCTTATTTTATTCAACTAAAATATATGTATTTTTTGTCCGATGCAATAACTTTCAATGTCTGTGAAGAAAAAGTTAACTACACCTACTTGAAACTGTAATGATTGGTGGTTGGTGTCGGGGTTGCCTGGTGTTCATTTGAGCCGTGATCTTATCTCTCAGTTGCTGTCTCGATCAACGTTGTTTCACTTATTGGGGCTTCGTACCCAATCTCTGGATGGAGAGTTGACGTCAACTCCACTCTGACCTTGTGTCCTGGCTCCCCCTTGCTGTAGCATTTGTGTTGTATCTCATCATATATATATATACATATATATATACATATATATATATATATATATATATATATATATATATATATATATATATATATATATATATATATATATAAATTCCCATCTCACCCTCTGCAGGTGGTCTCATCCTCTAGCTCCTCAAGCTCGGGTCCTCTACCAGAGGCCTGCGAGCTTCCAATCCAGTCCAGATTTCTTTATATAGCACATTTATCCACAGCATGACAGCTGACCAAAGTGCTGAACATAAAAATACAAACAGCAATAAAACAAGTAGGTCAGAATAAGATAACAAGAGAATACAAGTTAATAAATAGCATGTAAAATGTAAGTAAAACAGATAAATACTAAAAGCAACATAAAAGACTAAGAAAATTAAAATCTAAGAGACAATGAAACCATAAAATCATTAAAATAAGTCATTCATTCATACACGCTAGTCATGTCCATAGAATCAAACACCAAAAGCAATAGTGAATTAGTGAGTTTTAAGACCAGATCTAAACAGGGTGATAGACGGAGCTGAACAATCCGAGAGTGGCAAGCTATTCCAAAGCTTCGGAGCAGCGTGAGCAAAGGCACGCTCACCACGGGTCTTGCACCTCATCTTAGGAACGCACAGCAAGAGTTGATCAGCTGAGCGGAGACCTGGTACTTCTCTAGTTTATTGTGTTCCTTTTTCCTGATGTTGCATCACTTGGTATTGCCACGTCAACCACAACGGCTGTCCTCTGTTGTTGCCAGCTCCGGTGGCCTAGTGGTAGAATGTCCGCCCCGGGACTGGGAGATCGGGGTTCGAATCCCGGTCAGGTCATACCAAAGACTTTGAAAAAATGAGACCCAATGCCTCCTTGCTTGACACTCAGCATTAAGGGGTTGGATTGGGGGGTTAAACCACCAAATAGTTTCCGAGCGTGGCCACAGCTGCAGCTCACCGCTCCCCACCACGGGGATGGGTCAAATGTGGAGTTGTAATTTCACCAGTGTGTGATGATGACTTGGGACTTTAACTTTGTCCACCACCACAATGTCCGGTTGGTTCACCATCACCATTTTGTTGGTCTGGATCTGAAAGTCCCACAGGATCTTGGCTCGCTCGTTCTCTACCACCTTAGGGGGTGTTTCCCACTTTGACCTTGGGGCTTCCAGTCCATACTCTGCACAGATGTTCCTGTACACTATGTCAGCCACATGGTTGTGGCATTCCATGTCTGCTTTCCCTGCCAGCATCTTTCACCCTGCAGTTATGAGGTGGATTGTCTCAGGGGCCTCTTTGCACAGCCTACACCTTGGGTCTTGTCTGGTGTGGTAGATCTTGGCCTCTGTTGCTCTGGTGTTCAGGGCCTGTTCCTGTACAGCCATGATGAGTGCCTCTGTGCTGTCCTTCAGACCAGCTCTTTCTAGCCATTGGTGGGATTTCTTGATATCAGCCACTTCAGTTATCTATCGGTGGTACATCCCATGTAGGGGTTTGTCCTCCCATGATGGTATTTCCAGCTCCTCCTCTTCTGTTCACCATTGTCTGAGACATTCACTGAGCACGTCATCTGTTGGGGCCTTGTCCTTGAAGTACTTATGGATCTTGGATGCTTCATCTTGGACAGTGGCTCTCACACTCACTAGTCCTCGACCGCTTTCCTTGCAGCTAGTGTACAATCTCAGGGTGCTGGACTTGGGGTGGAACCCTTCATGCATGGTTAGGAGCTTCCGTGTCTTAACATCTGTGGTCTGTATTTCTTCCTTTGGCCAGCTTATTATTCCTGCAGGATATCTGATTACTGGCAGGGCGCAGCTGTTTATGGCCCGGATCTTGTTCTTGCCATTAAGCTGACTTCTTAGGACTTGCCTTACTCATTGTAGGTATTTGGCTGTGGCTACTTTCCATTTGCTTGTGGGATGCCAAGGTACTTGTAGCTGTCCTCAATGTCTGTTATTGAACCTTTTGGGAGTGAGACCCCTTCTGTGTGAACTACCTTCCCTTTCTTTGTCACCATCCGACCACACTTCTCAAGTCTGAATGACATTCTGATATCAGTGCTGTAGATCCTGGTGGTGTGGATCAGTGATTCTATGTCTCGCTTGCTCTTGGCGTACAGCTTTATGTCATCCATGTAGAGGAGGTGGCTGATTGTAGTTCCATTCTTGAATTGAATTGAAATAATTTATTTAATTTTTTTTAAATAAATATAAAAAGAAGAAAATAAAACAACACAATAATGTCAAACAAAAAAAATAAAATAAATAAACAATAACAAAAGAACAATAAAATAAGACATATTTCAACATCATGATGCTGGTCTTTCGCAAAACTTGAAATGGAGTAGGAAGTAGTATTCTTGAGTCGGTATCCATAGCCAGTCTTGTTGATTATTTGGCTGAGGGGGTTCAGATCTATGCAGAACAGCAGTGGGGACAGGGCGTCTCCTTGGTATACCGTAAATCCTCTAATACAGGCCCGGGCCTTTATTTACTCAAGGGCATCCTGGTTCAGGCCTTTATTGGAAGGAGGCCAGAATTAGAGGCAGGCCTATATTTCAATTTGAGCAAAATAAACTACCAGTAGAATGAATTAAAACAAGATTTTGTGTCTATTTGAGCGGTGACTGAAGTCTCACATGGAAATCAAAAGTGATGATTGGTGGGTTTCACTCACGTGACCCTGCCGCCACGCTGAACTCAAACAGTGGACAGGAAGTGTTTTGCTCTACTATAAAACACAGCGTGACAGATGAAAGTGAGTGTTCTAAACGAGCTGGCACAGACACGATATCTTCCTTTAGGTTATGACTCATTTCATTTTAAAAGTTGGACTTTTCATACACGCTGGAGGATTTACCCAACGCTGAAGCGATCGACACAACAAACTATCTTGTGTGGCAAATCTCATATTACACTGCAAACCAAAAGCCTTTTATGAGTCTGAAAGCCTATTTTATTTCAGGTTGGTTAACAGTTTAGAGATCCGGAGAAGCTTTAAATGACCGTGAGATGTGCTATTTTAGTTACGTAATTAACTCGTAATGATAGCTAATGCTAACGGTGAGAACGTGCTAGGATCTACTTATAACTAACATTTTAAGCCTTTTTAAATCCACATTTCTGGTACATTTGTTTCATTTTATTAAGGTATTAATGCCACACTACAACACTGAGCTAACTGCTAAAAACATTAGCACTCTAAAAGCTATTTGCGGTCTGCAAATAGCTTTTAGAGTGCTAATGTTTTAGCAGTTAGCTCAGTGTTGTAACGTGGCAGGTAAACAGTTTGCAATTTGCAGTGAGGACTCGTGAAAACAGTATCAAACTATTTACCTGCCATGTTACAACACTGAACTAACTGCTAAAACATTAGCACTCTAAAAGCTATTTGCGGTGAGGACACATGAAAACAGTATCAAACTGTTTACCTGCTGTTTATGTAGCTGCGTTTCTAAATAACTGTTCAATAAAACGCCATAAAAACCTTTAGTAAGCCCTTACCTGTGATGAAGTGATCACTGCAAACTAGCATTTTCCGTTCTGTTACTGCTCATCTTGCAGCCGGAGATTATGATCCACTAGTCCGCTGTTACCGTAAAACCTGGTATACATGCGCCTCGAAAAATTGAGTGAGGGCTCACTTTACCGTCGATCTCCAAAAAAAAAAAAAAAACCACATACACCACACGCTGTTTCTAATAGTAGCCCCGGCCACTATTAGAGACCGGCCTTTATTTACCCCCGCTGACAGCGAGACCGGCTAATATAGGAGACCCGGCCGGTAATGGCATACAGGCCAATATTAGAGGATTTACGGTATGCCACATTTAATGGAGACTTGTGCAATAGGGTATTCTACAGTTGACGTCACCACACAAAGGCTTCTGGGAAGGGCCATACTAATAAGCCGCATTAACAATAGAAAATATACAGTTTCAGAGCGTTTTGACATCGATATGAAGGCATAAAATGGAGGAAATTGTTTTGACAAAAAAAAACATACCAGAGAGCTTTTCTTGATGGCGACCCTGCTAATTATCGATCACCAGAACTGAAGCGCTAGCTCTAATGAAAGTGAAAGTAAAAACTAACCCTCGCTAGCAGCACTGTTGTTAAATGCCATTATTCCCATCACGGCTCCAGTTCATTACTCAGTGCTCAAGTAACATTTTCTCAAGGTAGTTTTTTAACTGTCAGGTTATCATTTGTGTCCCTACTTTTTATATTCCACTCACCTCTGGTCAAAAGACTTTTTCGTGGACGTTTGGGTGGACATGCTGTTTGGCCGAGACGTTCAGCTGGACCGCTGCCTCCTTGTTAACTCGCCTCCGGTAACAACGCTGCCTCCACTCTCCGTTAACAACGCTGCCTCTAACTCTCCGTTAACAACGCTGCCTCTAACTCTCCGTTAACAACGCTGCCTCCACTCTCCGTTAACAACGCTGCCTCCACTCTCCGTTAACAACGCTGCGTCCTGCATTAATTCTCCTCCGCTGTTCCTCCTGGATAACCCCACGTCTGAGAGCGTCGTTACGACCAGCGGCTGGTCATTCTCGGATGTAGGACTTTCCCCTCCAGGAAGATGTAAGTAACAAATATACGTGCTTTTCTTGATCTGCTCCACACAGTTAAAATCCGCTCATCCAACTTAAAAACTTCCACCGCTTTGCTTCTTCTGTCTTTAGCTTAGCCCGTGTAGCTTTCCAGCTGTTTCACGTGGTATCGGCTTGAAACTGGCGTCTCCGGGTCTGCAGCGTTAAACTATTGACTTTACCGGCTTTGGAAAAGGGATAAAAAGTCCTCTCCAACATCCGATCTGGGCGTCTAGAGTCCGATTAGCACCTCCCCCAGCAGCAGCGTTAAGTTCCTTGCTGTTTGAAAATCTTTAAGAGACGAAAAAATAACTTTAGCTAGATCTGAGCGCCTCAGTCCCATAGGATTCCATACTAAAATGTAGATTGTTTGTATGACCATATTTCCCAGAGTGCTTTGCGGCAATCTATTTTTAGCTACTGTAGAAAGCTCTATTGGCTTGCAATTGGACCCAAGTGTGGTTTTCCACAACCCCATTGAGTTTGTAATGAAGGCTCCCAGACTCCTGTTGTTGTGCAGCTCCAAGCATTCAATGATCCATGAGTGCAGCATTGAGTCATAGGCTTTCTTGTAATAGAACCAGGACGTGCACAGGTTGGTGTGTCGGGCTTTGCAGTCTTGGGTGACTGTTCGGTCTATCAGCAGCTGGTGTTTGGCGCCTCTGGAATCTCTGCCGATGCCCTTCTGTGCTGTGCTCATGTATCTATCCATGTGCCCACTTATCTTAGTCGCTATGATGCCTGACATGAGCGTCCATGTTGTGGAGAGACAGGTTATTGGCCGATAGTTGGATGAGACTCTACCCTTTGAGGGGTCCTTCAGGATCAGGATTGTGCGCCCTTCAGTTAGCCATTCAGGATGAGTCCCATCCTTTAGCAGCTGGTTCATTTGTGCTGCCAGGTGCTCATGGATTGCAGTCAGCTTCTTAAGCAGGTAGGCGTGGATCATGTCAGGCCCTGGTGCTGTCCAGTTTTTCATACCTGAGACTCTTTCTTGGATGTCTGCCACAGTGATGGATACTGGATTCTGCTCAGGGAGGTTGCTGTGATCTTCTCTTAGAGAGGCTAGCCACTTTGTATTGCATTTGCTTGGAAGTTGATGTTAACTCCCCTCTGACCATTTTGTCCTGGCTCCCCTTGCCGTGTGAGGATGTTGGTGGTAAATGATTTATGAACACTGAGCTACTAGCTGTTAGGCTGTTAGTGTTGAGTGCGGGTTTCGAAGTAACCGTTCTTCCTGCCTTTTCTGCATGTAACCCCTCTGACTAGGGTTACTGGAGTAGTACCATTCCAACAGAACCAGGTTCTTGCATCTGGCCCATTTCCATCTTGTACCAGTAGCCCACTTTTCATCTGGGTGCTCTGGTTCCCCAGAACCTGACGCAGACCTTGTTGAGCTAAAATATAAATGACTAAATAAATTTTAATATAATAAAATGTATGTCCAACTGTTTATTACATAATTGAATAATTGAAATAAATGGGCACCTAATAGGAGGGACTACAAACAGGAAACATGACACTAATCAACGACAATGTAAAGTCTTTTAGTGACAAAGTTGTTTTGAACTGTTGCTGTGCGTCATGCATAAGAAACGCTGCTGGCGTAGGCTGGAGATATTCCAGAAGCTTCACTACGCAGCCTTCCATCTCCATGACTGATTGGTCAAGTCGGATGATTGACACCTCTTTTGGATCATTAGGGCCAACAGAATGAAGCGTTACTCACCAAAATTAGATTGACATCTCAGTCAGCCAATGAGACTCGTCATAACACAGACATACACAAACCAGGAAAGAGAAAGGTCCTACTGGATGTTTGAGTTCTAAGCCTGTTTTTTTCTGTGGTCAAAATGGCTTTGTTTATCATCTAAACTGTTTTCAGTGTGACACCAGAGGTAGGGCTAATAGTAAACGATAAGAAAGTCTGGATAAAACAAACTTTTCAAGAATAAACATCTAAGGTAGGAAACTTTTTAGGAGATCTGCAGATTCTGAAAAGTGAAAATGTAAACTCACCAGTTACATGACCAAGGTAAAACGAGGCCTCATTTGCCACCAGTCATGTGGTTTTCTACCAAATGAAGCAGGCTTCGAATCCAGGCTTTATAGACATGCCTCTTTTGTGCTCAGTACAAGCCTTGGCTTCATTTGCTCCATCCCTACTAGAGGCACCAAGTAAAGGTGATCATGTTTGTTTGTTTTTGTGATCAGTGAAGTCTCTTATTTCTGCCCTGACTCTGTTGTCCATGTGCCCATAGCCACTGAACAGATCTGTCATTGCTTCTTGTCATTGCAGGTACCCATCAGCACAGTTATAACCATGTGGCTCTAGGTAGCCCCACACACACTCCTAAGAATGGTAAGACCCAATAGATGGGGGGATGGGGAGGGGTGTTGGAGCACAGCTCAGCAGGGGGTAACTCCATCCATCCATCATCCATCCATCCATCCATCCATCCATTTTCCGCCACTTATCCGTAGTAGGGTTGCGGGGGCAGCAGCTTAAGCAGAGAGGCCCAGACTTCCCTCTCTCCAGCCACCTGGGCCAGCTCCTCTAGGGGAATCCCAAGGTGTTCCATGGCCAGCTGAGAAATACAGTCCCTCCAGCATGTCCTGGGTCTTCCTTTAGGTCTCCTCCCGGTTGGATGTGCCCGGAAAACCTCACCAGGGAGGCGTCCAGGAGGCATCCTAATCAGATGCCCGAGCCACCTCAACTGACTCCTCTCAATTTGGAGGAGCAGCAGGTCTACTGCGAGCCCCTCCCGGATGACCGAGCTTCTCACCCTATCTCTAAGGGAGAGTCCGGACACCCTGCGAGGAAAATTTATTTTAGTCACTTGTGACCATAGGTGAGGGTAGGAACGTAGATTGACCGGTAAATCGAGAGCTTCGCCTTTCGGCTCAGCTCTCTTTTCACCAAGACAGACCGGTACAACGCCCGCATCACTGCAGACGCAGCACCAATCCGCCTGTCGATCTCCCAATCCATCTTTCCCTCACTCGTGAACAAGACCCTGAGATACTTAACCCCCTCCAGTTGAGGCAGGACCTCGTCCCTGACCTGGAGAAGGCATTCTACCCTTTTCCGACTCAAGACCATGGTCTCGGATTTAGAGGAGCTGATTCTCATCCCAGCTGCTTCACACTCAGCTACGAACTGCTCCAGCGAAAGCCGGAGATCACGTTCTGATGAAGCCAACAAGACCACATCATCTGGAAAATGCAGAGACCTGATCCTTAGGCCACCAAAACGGATCCCCTCACCACCTTGGGCAGCAGTAGCTCAGGAGGTAAAGCAGGTTGTCCAGTAATTGGAAGGTTGCAAGTTTGATCCCAGCTCCTGGCAGAGAATGCTGCTGTTGTGTCCTTGGGCAAGACACATGACCCACGTTGCCTGCAGGTGGTGGTCGGAGGGACTGATGGCATCTGTGCTCGGAAACCTTGGCTTTGTCAGTGCACCCCAGGGCAGCTGTGGCTACATTGTAGCTCATCACCACCAGCATGTGCATGGATGAGTGATACACTGTAGTGTAAAGCACTTTGGAGTCCTCTGACTCTGAAAGGCGCTATACAAGTGTGGGTCATTTATCATTTCATTATCATTTACCTTGGTTGTGACTAGAAATCCTGTCCATAAAAGTAATGAACTGAATCGGTGACAAAGGGCAGCCTTGAGTCCAACTCTCACCGGAAATGAGCCCGACTTACTGCCGGTAATGCGGACCAAGCGCTGTAACCGGCTCCAGATCTCCACGCTGCTAAAGCAGCTAAAACATCCTGTGAACCATAGACTTATAAAGTAGACCCTGCAAATGCTGCCGCCATAGGAAGTAGCGGTCGGTGTGGCGTCTACTCTTCTATGTCTATGCTGTGTGGAGGACGGACGTCATGGTGCGTTCCAATCACCTCGGAAAATATACAACTGCACACAACATCGATTTTAGATGCACCCTTACAAGTTTATCTTTTAAAATAAACACGTTTCCACCACAGCTACTATTGTTACTACAGGAGCTGTTATATTAAACCTTGAAGTTGGATTAAGAAACATTCTGTGACTTAGGGAGGTGTTCCAGTTCATTATTTCTACTCAGAACTTAGAATTTCCGAGTATGGGATAAACTGGAACGAACCGTGGAAAGCATCAAATCTGAAAACACTAGCCACAGATATCACCAGTAACATTTAACTATTCATTTGTTTGTTTTTGACTCATTCATTTGGGGCTGATTGTGTCACGTCGAGGTGAGGTTAGGACCCAAAGTGCAGTTGAAAGAGCTCCAACAGCCAGCCAAGCAGGTTTAAAGTCCTTAATAAGCTCAAACGCAGGAACGGAGCAGGCACTGACAAACTGACACAACTCATGAGACGTGAGGGCTTAAATACAATGGGAGCAGGGAACACAGGTGATTAGGGAAACGAGAGGCAGGTGGGACCATTTAACAAAAACAACAGAAGCTGGGGAGACAAACCATGACGGATTATTGCACCTTATGACCCAAGTTCTATAACGTTTTCTTTATCTTTGGGCAAACAAGTCAGAAAATGTATTCACAAAATTTGAGAAGTGACTTAATTTAAAGATAATTAGATGTTTTGCACTTTGAGGTACATCCTTGTTTCCTATCTCAGCCTGGTTCTTCCCTCAGATTGATTAATAATTCATCTTTTACTGAAAGCCAGTCAAGCAGTTTTCCTCATGTTATTGACAATATATATATATATATACATATTTGTGTATATATATGTATATATATATATATATATACATATATGACAAAAGACTTATGAAGTACTTCATTTTTAAAACTTAGTTCAAATTTTTCTTAGTGATGAACTATGAGCTGAACTAGTTCGTTTTAAAATGTTTGAACTGAACTTTTAAATAGTTGATTTTTTAAAATGAACTTTCCCAACACCAGATGCTCTACCACTAACCCACCAAACCTATTCCAAAGGTTTAGACACATATCCTGTGCTGGCCATTATGTGAGTCCTTGTGGTTTTTATGGGTGGTGTTTGTCCCCAACGCACGGCTATAGGGCCAGCGCAACCCCACCCCCACACAAACCAATTTCAATCAAAACGTCTTGTGAGATCAAACAGGACTGGAGCGAACAAACATGGTGAAAAGGACGTTGATCGTGCTTTTGTCACCTTGCTTTCTGATTGGCTAGACATCACAGTCAACAGGCAGCACGCTTGGTTGTCAAACAACTTAGATCTACACAATCCATCATGTTTGATAGCCTCAGTTTATGATCAGAGCGGCCCCAATGTGCTTCTGAGCAGACGAGAGCGCTCTTCACAAACCGCACATGTCAGGAACATCTAATAAGATTATCTTTAGAGCCGTTACGGTAATCAGGCAGGTCCTAGAGATGGTTGGAAGTGATAATCGGGTCAAACATCAGCACAATTATCCTGCTTTGTGAAGGAGTAGAGACTGTGACAAAAGGTCACACAGGAGTATGTGCGTGTGTGTGCAGTGTTTTCTTTTCCCCACATCGACATGTTTTCTGAACTCTATATCTTTTATTTGGGTTTATTAGCTCACCGATCACTGAGGCGTGGTAAGTCTAACGTGTTTTATTTGGTGTGAGTTCTTCTTCATCCCTCTCTAGACCCCCTGTGTCTACATATTTACCACCAACATCCTCACACGTGTCTCCAACTCTGAGTTAGACATAATTCAGATGAAAACTAATTTGATCCTGCATGACCAGCTGGGGTTAAGTCTGCTCATGTGAGTCTAACACGCTTTAAATTGATCCAGGACACAAGATTAAAATCACCCCCACCACCTCCAACCAGCCTCCCCTGTCCAAGATTGGGTACCAAGTCACAATGATGCAAGAACAACTGAATAAGAAATCATCTGACCTGGAAGATAAAATCGTTGCTAAGTTGAGTACCTGTCAACCCCAGCACCTACTAGTGAAGTTGAGTGAAGTACCTTCAGAGCATCTAGAGCAGAGGTGCCCAATCCTGGTCCTGGAGGGCCAGTATCCAGCACATTTTAGTGGTTTCTCTGCTCCAACACACTTGATTCAGTGCTTGAATCACCTGGGCAGCAGCTCACCAGGCTCTGCAGAAGCCTGCTAATCACCTGCTGATTGAAATCAGGTGTGTTGAAGCAGAGTTAAAACTAAAACCTGCTGGATACTGGCCCTCCAGGACCAGGATTGGGCACCCCTGATCTAGAGGATGGGAATGCAGCATTCAGTACAACCCCTACACATCACAGAACCCAACAAGCAGATATGCAGCACAGATACAGTGATCATTGAGATGCTTGTCAAAAGTAACATCACCAACGACCACAATGAACAATGTCCACCATGGAAGAGAAGTCTGGAACCTTAAACCAAGGCAACATGGAAATAAGTGAGCCTAGAGCTGAAGAAGGGTGCATCCAAAAAGGGATTAACCCCAGAAATACAATCAGATACCAAAGCCTGAGGCTCTAGAAACTGTCAAAATAGATCCCAAGCCTGAGCTGCCCGACTGAGGAGATAGAAGCCAAAGAACAAACAGGCTGAACCAGTTAAAGTGCACTCCCAGTGGCAGGTTAATGACACACAAGGCTGGAGACCAAACAATTATTAATGTAAATATCACTACAACTAACCCTGTATACATATATGTATACATATATATATATATATATATATATACATATATACATATATATATATATATATATATATATATATATATATATATATATATATATATATATATATATATATATATATATATATATATATATATATATCCGTCCTTATCTTTCTTGTGCTTCAGTTTCCATTTATTCTCCTTTAGAGCCTCTTCAGCCTTCCCCCTCCTATTCTCTTGCTTGGAGACATTTTCTAAGCCCTGTTTTATCTGTTATTTGGAGGCTGGTTTTAAGCTGCACCCATGCTGCTGCTGCCGCTCTGCACTGCATGACAGACTCACAAGGGAGCAGAGACAGAGCCGAAGTGAAAAGATGATACTGAATAGACGAGAAAGAAGTAAGAAATGAAGAAAAGTGGGTGGCAGCATGGTGGAATAGATAAGATTGACAAAGAGAGGAAGATGGAGGAGACTGGATGTTTGCAACCCTGTGTGTGTGTGTGTGTGTGTGTCAGTGAAAGAGATAAAGAGTAGAGGGAACAGAAAGAGGACTTTAGCTCTGCAGCCACCTCTTCCATCAGACCCTGTACATGTTCCTGGTTTTATACCAGAGCCATGGAGATGGAGATCACCACGTCCAGGGTCACTTCCCAGCACTCAGCTGGTTTTTCTCTTGCATTGTCTCATTTCCTTATCCTCTTCTCTGTCTCGTACCACCGTTCCTCATGTCCACCATGTCACAGTCAAGTGTCTGTTTGTAACAGCAAGCTGGAGTTTTAGATGTACTACCGGTCTTTCACAGCAGAGACACCTGCAGACACAAATGACTGCATGAATACAACTTCATAATCTGGCTAAACATCATGTGCAGAGTGAGGGGTAGACTTCCTGATCAGTCAGGACATGTTGCAGTAGAAGTCTGGACCACATCTCCAGTTCTTGGGAAATAACAGCTTTTCTTGATAGCATGACACCTACAGTTTCTGTAGACATGTTTGTTTGCAGTGGTGAGGTAAGATCAGTACGATTCCCCCTAAGCTGGTTAAACACTCAGGACAGGTGACCTGAAACGGGTTAGGGTTGTGTTCTGGGCCTCTGGGTGATGCTTGTATAACTAAAACTCCAGCCTTTGTACCTGCTCAATCTTGTTTTTCCTCCACTTCAGCAGGTGGTCTGCCTGGGCTCTCATCACTGCTGGGTGTTTGTGGAAGGAGTGGGGGAAAGGAGAAGCCAGCTTGTCCATTATTTCCTCTTCTGTGTGTGTATATGTATGTATGTGTCTCCAGAAAACAATCGGATAAGCGGCATCCTGACCTCACAGACGGAGCCCTACGACCTGTCTTTCTCACGCTCCTTCCAGAGCCTGTCACACCTTCCACCCTCCTACGAGGCGGCCATCAAAGCCGACCTCAACCGGTTTTCATCCCTGAAGAAACTCAGTAGGTCAAAATTTACTGCATTAATGCAAGAGTGGAGTTCCCGCTCAGTGCCCTGCATGATGAAAAGCACAGCATTAAGTGTGCTTCCCTGACTCCTGACCAGGAGCTGCAGCGGGTTTCAGATGGAAACAGGATTTTTCTGCTGCTCTGAGGAAATCAGACTAAAAGTAACCAGATCCTCCTTCATTCCCCTCCTTAAATGTTGCAGCTCCAACAGAGGAAAGGTGTGAGTGGACTGTTCACGTCTGAGTCACCATCAGTGTGAATCATATATATTCATGGCCTCTTAAGTCTCTAGGAATGTGCAGCCAGTGTTCACCGCCGCCACAGACAGGAGCTCCTTCTGGGCTCGCTTCAGGAGACTCTGTAAGTCTCCCCTGACTGGTCGCTATAACTGCTGGTGTGGAGTCTAAATTAATGCCTCCAAGAGCTCCATAACCCCCCAAGGCACTTTACAACACAACAGTCATTCACACGCTGGTGGTGATGAGCTACATCGTAGCTACAGCCGCCCTAATGGAGGCGAGGCTGCCGTACACTGGCGCCAGTCCCTCTGACCACCACCACCGGCAGGTGGGGAGGGTGAAGTGTCTTTCCCAAGGACACGACGACTGCCACAGACTGGGCGGGGCTGGAACCTGCAATCCAGTGAAGGAGGACCATCTACACCTGATCCTGCCAGGGTTTAAATAGTAGATTACCACCATGTTGGTACAAATATAAAAATTACTGATGGTTTTTATTTGTTGTTAAAATAAAACAAAGTGTTCCAGCAGAAATCCACCAGAGAGAGGGAGCTGAGACTCCAGCATCCTCAGGCGTCGGCCTTGAGTCTCACTAGGTTTCTGCTTCCAAAGCAAATGATTTGTTGTAGCAAAGCGCCTCGCTGGTGTCTGACAGACACATTGTGTTGGGCTGAGCTAGAGGAAACCATTTCATTGTTGATTTAATGAAGGAAGATAATGCAGACTGTTACAGCAGAGAGAAGCACATGTTGTTCTTAATGATCTCTGGTAATGAATGGATTTGTAGCAAGCACCGGAGGGGATGTGGGAGGAATAAGATACAGACAGGTGGCTCATCACGGACATGTAGGACGTTTCCAACATGGTGGAGAGCTGGCTCTGACGTCATCCTTTAGTGATTTACACTGGTCTGTGTGTGTGTGTGTGTGTGTGTTACTAGTCTTTTTGCATGTGTTTGTGCTGCGTGGCATGACTTTCTGATCTCTCTGTTTCTTGGACACTATGTAGTCTCCTGGTCCTCCTGATCTGCCTCTGGTTGCATGTTTTCTTGTTTGCACACGAAAAAAGAAAAAGCTCAAAGGTATAAAACACTTCCAGCCCTCCAGGATGAGCTGACTGTGCTTTGCAGCATGTGTGTCCTAGGGTTGGGCGACGAATTATTCGACCATCGACGACTGGCTGAGCCGTTCAAGGTCGTTTTTACAGCGTTTTTATTTATTTGTTTGCCCCTGAGTACGTTTGTTAATGACTCATGCAGGTGAGCAGATGTTTTACACATTACGCATACCGGAGGTAACATAATCCATCAAGACAGTACGCACAAGCGGCTCGCTGAAGAGGAGCTCGGAGCGCGTCTGACAGAGCTGTGCACAAGAGCGTAATGTCGTTTATACGTCTCATGTCCAAGATGAGCCAGGACCCCCAACACCAACTCCTACACACATAAACACATTAAATATGGTCATTTACAAACTTTCTACACACATACAGAGTTAGAACTTTTATATGGAGCTCTGATTATACTGTAGGGTGTGTTATTGGGATTTTAGAAATGGAATTTTTACAAATGAAATCTTGTTAACCTCACAACCTCAGCACAGACAGAATTGTGGGGACCCCTTTGGGGGTCCAAAACCCTGATTTGGGAACCACTTCTACCCCAAACAACAAATACAAAGATAAGATAAATCTTTATTTCGGTAAACCACAACAAATTATCAAAATGAAATAAAAAGTAAGAAAAATCCAAATTTCTTTTCCGTCGAACATATGCACTGAGCTTCCACTAAAAAAAAATCCATGTTTGGACTTCTTCTGTGTTCGCACATCAGTCCCTGCATGATTAGATTGCTCAAAAAGTCACGTGAACGGATGTACCGCCCATCGTCATTTATTGGACTGATCACCCAACCCTAGAGTGTACCTTTGAAAAGTTTGCCTCCACAGCCAGGGCTGCCTGCAGAATCCCAGACAAAGCCTGGATTTGTCAGTGTTGTGTACTAGCATGGATTGTGTGACCTTCTGCTTCTATGGTCTACTCTCCTCCATGAGCTTGGAGAGGTGATGCACAGACGAGTCCACCAGCTCCACTCCCTGCTTTGTGTACAGTAGACGTTACGTCAACTTGTTCTCGTTTTCTTTTCCCGTTTCGTCCTGCTACAGAGTCTTTATTTTTTCTCTGCAGCAGATAAAGATGTTGAGGACTACTACACTCGTAAGCGTCACCTGCCTGACCTGGCAGCAAGAGGCACTCTTCCTTTGCATGTTCTTAAGATGAGTCAAGAACAGGTAAGTGCACAAGTCTTCATTCTCCAAAAATTTGCATTCTCCAAATGCCCGATTTGTATTACAGCTGACATTGTTGCTTGATTCTGCAGCAATGATGACTGACCAAACCTTTCACTCATTCATGTTTTGTTAATCAGCACTGGGACCTACCGCAGAAGCAAGTCCAGGGTCAACCTCCACAGTCCTCCATCTCTCAGGCCCCTAGCCAGTCTCAGTCCTCACAGCAGCAATCCCAGCAAAGACAGCGTCCCCGACGTGTTCAAAGGGCCATGTCTCAGGACCGTGTCCTAGTCCCACAGAGTGGCACACACCAGGATTACATGTCTTCAGAGGGGATATCCCCATATGGAGGCAGGATCCTATCAGATGAACAGCTCCTGTCGGCTGAACGTCTTCGATCTCAGGAACGCCTTCTACCACAGGATCGCCACACCTCCCAAGATCGCCTGTACTCCAAGGACCGAATGTTCTCCAAGGACAGACTGTTTTCACAGGAGCACCTGTATTCAAAGGATCGCCACTACTCTCATGAACGCCTCTATTCACAAGAACGCCTGTACTCACAAGATCGCCTCCTTTCCCAGGATCCTCTGCTCTCGCCAGAGAAGCTGATGAGGTCACTGAAGCGTGGTATGGTCAGCAGCATTTCTGGTGGCTTCTATGGAAGTGACAAGTCAATGTCACGTGCCATCTCACACACCGATGTGTTCACGCCAACAACTCCCCAGTTGGATCGCTACAAGATGACCAAAGTGCACTCCCATCCCAGTGCCTCAAACAACGGTAGTGGCGGCAGCGGTGGTTGTGATGGCGGCAGCGGTGGTGGCGGGGCAGCCATGAACCAAACAGCTACGAAAAGACAGGCATTTGCCTCCAGACGGACTCACACTGTGGAGCAGCTTCATTATATACCACAGCACCACCAGCAGCAGCAACCACAACACTACCGCACCGGCAGCAAGACTGAAGTGACTGTGTAACAACAGCCACTACCTGACTTGTGCTGGGAGGGGTGTTGTCAGGTCCACGGTGGAACAGGTCCACACTGCTCAGCATGTTTGGGAGGACGGGAGTTGGTCCCAGGACCAGGATGACTGGAAGCATAAACACCACCGTACACCACCACACCAGCCCAGCAAGAGCCAGGCCGGGGGGCGGGGTTTAGTACTATTCAGATAACTTGCCTAATAACACGTCTACTGTCTTGATACTTCTATATAGTTTACTAGCTGGTCGTTGGTGGGAATGACTGTCTCTGCCTTCATGACCTCCCTTTGCCCCACTGACCTATTCTGTGACCTTTTCTGGCAAATCTCAAAGGGCTTTGCGTGGTCAAACAGAATAACTGGTTCTGTTGTACAACACCACACCACGACGGGTGATGAACCAGAGTCAGCCTGAAACAACTTTATAAATATATAAATAAAGTCATACACCTTTCTTTCTGCTAGAATCTCAACAGAGAGAGATGGATGCTATCAGCACTTGTACCGGTGCTTCTGACAGCCATTCCAGTTCTAAACACAAAGATGTTCTGTGGATTAAAAAGCACAATCGTTTCAATGAACTATCTGTTTTGGTTTTATCTTTAAACCTCAATAGGCATAGTCAGCTTGTTTTCCTTTGCTTCTAGTGGACACGTGTAAATAAGCTATCCTAGGAGCAGTATACTGGACAAACCTGTACCCAATGGACTTTGTATTCAGCTGTCTGTTTTCAATAGATTCTTACAAAATAGACGTCATCACTGTTGTGAGTTCCAACTACAAACCCACTTAACCAAGTTAAACATGTGTGTGTTGGACAAGAGCTGAAGGACTGTGTTCCATCAACATCTAGAGACGGCTTTCTTGGCTATGGATCATAAGGCTTGTCAAAGTAGGTCAAATAAACCTTCCATATTTTCCTAAACATGCAGCTGTGCTTATTGAGATGTTTGTATCGTGTATATTTATAAACCTACAGACTGAGCAGCTGCTGTGCTCCTCAGGTCCACCGTGCAGCTGAAGAGTGGATATGAAAGCAAGGGAGGCCTTAACCCTTCCTCATCAGGAGGGCCGAAAACTGGTTTTATAGAAATTTAAGTTCTTGTTAGGAATAAAAAAAAGATGAGAACAGTAACACTCCAGAAGTTGCATTGTCTAACTCCAGCACACACACACACACACACACACACACACACACACACACACACACACACACACACACACACACACACACACACACACACAGCTTTACATTAACTCAACAGAAACACCTGGAACATTAAAACTGTTCTAGATCTAAAACCACCAACGACCTCTCTGACAGATGGCAGTGGGAAGAATATATCAGCCGTGAAAACAACATCCTGTCTCTGGTGTGTTCCAGTTAGAACACGCTACAAGCTGAAGGACCAACTTTAACAAAAACCCCATGAGGACAACAGGACGGTTTGGTCTTCGTACCTCCTCGAGTTCTTCTGGGTGTCTCTGCGGGTGGAGACAGAGGAGTGAAACCCAGGTCCGATGGAAACTAGAGATGTGATGCTCACGAACAAATCAAATTATTTGCAACTGCCTCAACAATATTGAGCCCCTCCCCCCACACACACTTTTATGTCCTTAAAGGTAATGCATATGATGTTTCTGAATTTCAGGAAAGAACCGCCCTCTCCACTGTAGCATAGGTAAAATCCATCTAATGCCTAAAGGTCATCAGACATGGAGTGTCCAGCAGTGTGCTTCCTCATACCAAAACAATGGCCCTGTTGATTGTCTCTACACGCTTGCCATCTGGGTGTTCGTCATAACAAGCTGGTTTCCTGCCTCTGTTTACTCGTGTCTGCAGAGCTCAAGGTCTTCCAGATGGAGACTGGACTCTTAACTCTTAGCTTTAATAAAAGAATCTTATTTTCGTCTCATAAAATGATTTCTTTCACTTTACTGGTTAATTACAATCATATTCTGTTCTATCTACGAGGAACGTTTTATCTAAAGTGATTTTAATGTCTTTACAGTAATGAATGAATCAACATCTTTGTTTATTCTTATACCAGATCATAGATACCACAAATGAGTCTACTTGATGAATTTAATACTGGTTTATTATCAGTATAATCACATATATTAATATTACTATATTAATAAATGAATGTTTAACCTATTTACTTAACAGATTAAGGAAAAAAGTATTTTCTAAGTGTCTAAAGCCTACTGCACATGGGAAGCATCAGCGTCACGGAACGGCAGCGGAACGGTTTACTTGCGATTTTCACTGCTTGCCAGTGCACACCCGGAGAATCTCATTCACGGACACCAAATTACCATTCTTATGCGTCAGTGTCACACAACTAGAACCTGACGGACACAGTATCGGGTCCATGAGCACTTCTGGCAACAAAGTTGTTACAAAAACATCCCTGATATTCAATCACGCAAACTGCACATGCACTTAAAGGGAATAGGCTAATCTAATCTATAGAATTCTACCAACACCCAATAAGATGTAAAAAAAACGTGAGGCTGTAAATAGACGCTACCAGGGTTCGAATTAGGGAGGAGCTAAAGGGAGCCTGGCTCCCCTGGAAGCCCTCAACTTACACACCCAGGGGGAGCCAGACAAAAGATCAAGTTTCTACCTATATTACATTATTTATTTGGACTCTCAGCGTACCGGGTCTTCTTTTGGGTGGATGGATGGAGCGCAGCAGAGCGCTGATTGCTGATGCGCTCCGCCGGGCAGTTGGTGTCCTGTGCATGGCCACAGTAACATCCTCAAAGTTGCGCTACCCAAAACAAATAATTAACACGCGATCGTTCGTGTTCGCTCATTATCTACTTTCTGTCTTTCATTCGTGACTGACGCGCTCTGCTGCTGCAGAGCTCATCACCCATGCGTTGGTGACTTCACCTCACTGGCACGGCAACGCAGCGCACATGCCGCTATTTTTTGCGGTCGACAGATCTCTTTGATCTGCGTAGTTCAAAAGTAGCTCATGAGGTGAAAAGGGATGAAGCCAGGCAGCAGTTTTTCTAGAGGATTGAGAGGAGATGCAGCTATAAGACAGGACAGGAAAATAGTCGCATAAAAAACAAAACAAAGTGCTTGAAAAGGAAAATGTAAGTGAATTTATCCCACTACACGTTTGTAACTTTATAAAGCAATAACTTGTAAGCATGTAATATTTATTTATCTGACCCAATTCAGATCAGCTTCAAAACTCAGTCCCACACCCAGGGCCGTTTCAAGGCATTTTGGGGGCCAAGGCAAAGCCCCCACCACCCCCGGCTAACTGGGCTCCCCCGGAAGCCATGTGTAATTCACACCCTGGACACTACACATAGAGAAAAACACACAGTATATAGCGACAATGCAAAATATCCATAGAAGCAGGTGCTTAAATTAAAGCCCAGACTCACAACAATAGGAGTACCACTCTATGTTCAAAACTTATTGAGCAAGGCACGAACGCAGCAGCAAACAAACTAAGCTAATTTCCTGAAGCCAAAAGCGTAAATTCAGGCTTACCTTTGCTGGTTTAATTATGGTCATAATCGGTGGTATAGTAAAAAAAATCCACTCGGTTTGTGAAATAGTGTCCATAGTCGACGTGTACTCTGCAGCCGCTCCACAACAACAAAGAACGGTGAACTAGCCTGTGGAGAATTTTCCGGTTCCGTCTGGGCGGGGTGAACAACATGACCAATGACCATCCTCCTCCTGATCTGAGCAGACTCCACCCGTTTTTGGTCACTAACCTCTGCGACCAAAGGCTCTCCTATTCCTTGTGGTTGCCTGGTCTTGAGGATGGAATCCAATATTACTCCTCTTACTGTCATGAAATGGAGGTTGTTGTAGGACCCAAATGCAGGTAATCCAGGATGCAGCCAGGTATGATTGAAAAAATGAAAATGTTTTATTTAAAAGCAGTGGTCTGGAGCAGGAACAAAAATCATCAGGTGCAAACACAGGGATATAACAAACACAAGTAACTGATGGTAACACACACAGATAACACAAGGAACCGACAACGAGTGGAGAACTGAGCTGGGTTTAAATAGACTGAGGAGGTGAGTGGAGACGATCAACAGGTGTGATGAGTACTAATGATAATGGCTTACAGGGGTGACTAGTTAACTGAGGATGGGAGGCAATACAAACACAAGAGGACTGAACCGAACCAGAGAAATAATAAAATACAGAAACATAACAAGAAGACACTAAATTAAACTGCTAGAATGAATAAAGAATATAGGAGAATGATAATAAATGAATTAACTGAACTAATAAACAAATGACAAAAAGCAACTAACAGAGGGGAACACAGGAAGGAAACAGAATGAATAACACAAAACTGACTGAAGACTAAAACACTAAACATAAGAGGAACAGGATGACTAAGGGGACACAAGGACAACACACAAAAAAAACATACTACCCGGGTAGTTGACTAAAATCAGAGCTCTGATAAAACTTATTTTTTTACATTTATAAATCACCTGAATTACTTCTTTTTCTTGGTTGGACTAATCGGAAGAGTCAAAGGACTTTTAAAAAATACTAAAACTGAACTGATTAAGAGCAAATGATTTACAAGTTACTGGGATTTAATTTTGTTCAGATTGGTTGTTTAATAAATGCTGGTTTTGTTTTTCTATTGAAGCAGTGGTTTATTTTTACTTCACCTTCTTGCCTCCCTAGAACCTAGGTCACTGGGTGTGGTTTCCTCTTTTAAATGTATAAGTTTATCTTGTAAAAGTTAAAGCTAAAACGTGCTGGATATCGGCCCTCCAGGCCCGGAATTGAATCCCTGTGATTTAGTACCATCTAGAGTTCAACAACCCCCCAAGGTGCTTTATAACACAACCAGTCATTCACATACTGGTGGTGATGAGCTACATGCTAGCCACAGCTGCCCTGTGATGCACTGACAGAGGTGAGGCTGCACAGGCACCACCGGTCCCTCCGACCACCAGCAGCAAAGGAGGGTGAAGTGCCTTGCCCAAGGACACAACCGCGAAGGACGGGGCTTGAACCTGCAGGCACTTACCTTCTCTGTCCTGATGAATTTACCCATTCATTACTTCATCTGAGCAGTAGGAAGAGAACTACCCTCTCCTCATCTCAGCTCTGATCTCAGCTCTTTCTTCTTCTATGCCTACCTAATCAATTTCCACACTCGGTTGTTCTTTGTCTATGAGAATTATTTTCCAGCCATTAGAAGGAAGATTAAATCCCAGGGATTAACTCCTGAGAGCAGAGGGAATGAGAAAGTAAAGCGGCTTATGAGTCAATCATTGCAGTTATTAGTAATGAAGGGATTTGGGGAACGGGCACCATTGTGTGGTGAGCTGGGGGTGCTGGGCCAACTCCTCATGATTCAGAGAATATCCTGTTTCTGTCAGTAGAAATGGAATATGGAGCACAGCAACCTAACCAAAGCAGGGTGTTTGAGCAGCCACAGATGCATGTTGGGCACAAGCTAGTAATGAACAGTGTTGGTAGGTACGGCCTTTAAGCATAACAGCGTTATCAACGGCTTTATTCTTTAGGTAACGGAGTAATCAAATTAATTCATTTTCCCATTGTTACAACACCGTTACCGTAACCGGGCATGGAAACTGGTGCATTACTACTATGTGGGTGAACGAAGCGCAGCGCTGTCAGGCTTTCTGACAGCCACACCAGTCAGTGCGTTTACATGCGCATCAGAAAACCAAAGTATTGCCCTAAAAAGACTCACGTTGTTTTTTTTAATGCATGTAAACGCGTTAGTCTGGCTGAAGGTGAACGGACTCTAATCGGGCTGAAGCACCCAGATAATGCGGTAGTTACCTGACTTAATTCTGCTTGTAAACGGGTCAGCCGAGCTGAACCGATGAGACGCTCACGTTCTGGAAGTGACGTGACCGCAGTAGCGCTCATCTGATATCACCGCCACAACGTAACACACGTAACAACATCAAACAGCGCAGTACGTACCAAGGTGGTTGCTGCAAAAGTCTGGTCAGTTGCTTCAATTCCATATCTTTAGAATACCAGAATATCACCCTTTACCAGTGGATGGATCACAGCCCGTTGGGTTTCCTCACGCTTCATTTACACCAGTATGGAACGGATGAGGTCCAGTTTCCGTACTGCTGATTGAAGTTAAAGTTAAAGTCCCAAGTCATCATCACACACTGGTGAAATCACATCTCAGCATTTGACCCATCCCCGTGGTGGGGAGTGGTGAGCTGCAGCTGTGGCCGCGCTCGGGAACTATTTGGTGGTTTAACCCCCCAATCCAACCCCTTAGTGCTGAGTGTCAAGCGAGGAGGCATTGGGTCCCATTTTTTCAGTCTTTGGTATGACCCGACTGGGATTTGAACCCAGATCTCCCAGTCCCGGGGCGGACACTCTACCACTAGGCCACCAGAGCTGGTTTGTGTGCAGAATGTCTCCAGATGTTCACTCACACGGGAGCACCAAATCTCAAAGGTTCACGCAAGATCATGTTAGAAATTTTACACAGTACGTGAAAAGATATAACGTGAACTCTCATACACTGAACTGATATTCCTGTCATTAATAATAATTAAAAAATCCAGGAAAAAATGCAACACAGGTTGAATTTTGAAATATACTGGATGCACCTCGCTGAACCAAGTCTCATTTTCTGCCTGGCTCATGTCATTTCTTTAAATTCATGGAAATCACATGCAGCATTTGGAAAAACTATACTCCGTGCAGAAACTTTGCTGAACTCTGGATCCGGATCCACGCCGCACCACAGCCAGGGTGAATGATTTCTGGACTTTGCGGATGCCTAACCCCGCTCTGCACGCAGAATAAATGAGGGGTCAGGACCTGAATTGGCTCTGCTCAAATTCCACGTGTACTCTGAAAGGACACAGATTAATAAATGACTGAATACAACTGTGCAAAACATTAAAACGCTAGAACATCTCATATTCTAAATGTATTTTTCTAAAAACGGAAAACAGATCAACTTGTGATTATGGCTTAAATTATGATTATAGAAGACTTTAGGCTGCGTTGTCTGCAGTGGGGATGCAACAGTTTTCATCATAGTTATTGTGTGAAATTTATCATTGTAGTCATTTTGTTTTGATTTCTGCTAAAATACTGGTAAAAATGTAAATGATGTGGAGCCAACACTGGGTTATCCAGCTGTAGCAATGCATTATCGGCATGAATGACAGATTATTTCTATCCTCGTGGTTTTTTCCTGCCTAGCTGCCGATGAGACAACAGCTGCTGCTGGCTCTGGGGTAGCTGAGCCATGCTTTAACTTTCTGCAGAGGCCAGAGAAATGAAATCTTCTCTTTAGCTTTTCCCACTAAACATTGCTTATTGGTCACTGATAAATGTTGTCCATGGACCAGCGTTTTGGTTCAGTAGGTGAGTTTTTTCATACAATTATTGAATCATACCTCTGTTTACCTGAATGCATGTCAGTGTGTGTGCAGTATTTGTGTTTAGAGGTTTCTCCTCAGTCCACAGGTCAAGAACAGGAAGGTTATGCATTTCTTTCTGCTGTGTTGAACAGAGGAGTGTTGTGCAGAATATTAAGTAAATGTGTGTGTGGCAGTCAGCCTGCTTGTGCACACTACATGCACACTGTAGCAGTCAGCTCCTCAGGGCACTGCAGAAGAGGGAGAGGGGGCCTTCACACTCAGCATAGTACATGCTAGAATAAGAGAATCTACTCTTCCTGTTTCCCAGGGATTTCAATACCCAGTGTATGGAGCCCAGCAGACAGCAGGATGCTGACAAGTTGTGACAATTCAAAAGAAAGTGTTGTGGTTATGTTTTACTGCCATTTTGTCACCTCACAGTCTGTCTGTCTTTGCTTTTAGGACAAACAATATATTACTAGCCAGGGACACTGACTCCCCTCATTGGGCTCAAGGCCGTATCTAGAGTTTCAAAATTACCGAGGTCCAACTTCCGTTATCTCGTGCACATTAATTACAAAGAAAAGACCAAAACTGATTCCAGTTACATTATTTATTTAAAAATAAAGTTACTTGTATGTGTATGATGTTCTTGTGTGTGTGTGTGTGTGTGTGTGTGTGTGTGTGTGTGTGTGTGTGTGAGAGAGAGAGAGAAAGAGAGAGAGAGAGAGAGAGAGAGAGAGAGAGAGAGAGAGAGAGAGAGAGAGAGAGAGAATAGATGAATATGTTTAGCTGGTATCTAGAGTAGGGTTGCAACGATTATAAATGTTGGTGGTACGATTATAGTCTGAGAAATAATCACGGTTTTCATGAATTGATTTCACATCTGTATGAACAGATATAAATCACAAACACATTTTATAAAGTATTGATAACGTGCATGAGTACATTTTATAAAGGTTTTAAACTCCTGAGGATATTTATTGCTGCTTTTCAGAGATTCTGCTTAGAAAAATTCATTAGTAAATTCAAAGTAATCTCTGTAATTTTTAAATTACAGTTTAAAAATTTTAAAATACCCTTAATTAGATTTGCCTAATAGCCTGTTTTTAGTTTCTGTAAAAAGACAAAAAAAGGTTTAACTGCTGACTCCTGGTCAAGGTAACACGTTTATTCAACACTGAAAGATGGACACACCTTCATGAAATGAGAAGCTAAATTCCTACGAGTGCATTTGTTATTATGAATATACTTAAATATAATTTCTACTTGTTCATATCTATATTTTCAAAATTGACTAGTAAGAATATTATTTGGACAAGGAAAAATTATATTACTGCTACGTAACAATAAAAAAGAGGTGTTAGATTAAATGTTAAAATGGCTTGCTGTACTGGCTTGTTATAGACAAATACAGGGGAAAGGTAGTACAGACTACCAAATGAACCCACGTGTTACGTGTTAAAACTTTTTTTTGCAAGCTCTGCGGGGCCGGGCGAGTGGGGGGGGGGGGGTGCTCAAGTCTATTTAGCTTTGGCCCCCAAATGCCTCTAAACGGCCCTGGGCTTGTGACGGAGTTTTGAAGCTGATCTGTCTGCTGGACATCCATCCTTCTCATCCTCCTTTATACATAAAAACCACTAAACTACAGAGAAGTAACTATCTATCTGTCACAGATCGCTCTAATAGCTAAAGTTTTGCCGTCAATGTCTGTCCCAGTGTTTTCTCCGCTCCGTGACAGTGCCTCAGCGCACCTTTTGACTCCTGCTGTCAGATCACGCAGCCATCCTCTTTCCCTCAGCAACAAAACGCTACTGAACCCATTCTAATGCTGCGTTCACACCGGCCATAAAGTATGCTTCGCCAGCGTCAAGTTTCAATGTTAAGTCTATGGTAAGGCGCGTCAGAGCTGCGTCAAAGTCCTTGCGTTGCTTTGTGAGCGTTGGGCGCGTCAAAGCTTGATACTTTTCACGCTTTGACGCAAGCTTCAAAGCTTGCAACGCAAACGTCAAGCAAGTTCAGCTAGCTGAACTTTCTGCGTCGCTTTACAAGCGTCAACCAATCAGAGCGTGAGTTGATACGTCACAGCAGAGCGAGGGAAGAAGGCGAATTCATTCAGCTATGGAGGACAAACTGATCGTAGCTGTTTGTAATCGTCGTGAACTGTATGACCCGACCTGCTACGCCTATCGAGATCAGAATAGAAAGGACCTTGCTTGGAGGAAGGTTGCTGGAGAACTCGGCGTGTCGGGTGAGTGTTTTTTCAACGTTTATGCCGCCATTGTCTCGATAGGATCCGCCATTGTTACAAACATCTGGCAACAGAGAGCCGCACATGCGCTCTTTCCTCCCTTCCCCTTCCCGAACGCAAGCTGCATCAACGCAAGCTGCGTCAATGTCAAAAATATATAGGCGTCAAAAACGGCATGAAGTATGCGTTGTTTGACGCATACTTTATGGCCGGTGTGAACGCTCGAGTTAACAGCATTCTGGTTACCGTAGTCGGAGAAGTTGGAATTCCAAAATTGCGGCGCCCTAGAAAAATGCTGTTTTGGTAGCTCTCAACGAACACAGATTACTAATAAACAACACCTTTAGTCAGTTTAGAGATGCAAGCGCTACGTGTAACATTGGTTTTAAATGCACTCTTATATGTGTGTGTTGTAAAATAAACACATTTCAACCAAAACTGACTTGTTGATACGGAGAGCTGCCATCTTGGAAATTGAGGTCGGAGTTCTGAAAAACTTCCGAGTTTCCGACTGGGAGGTCCGACTTTGCGGGACGTTTTATTTGAATTTTCCTACTCGGAAGTCGGGATTTCTGAGTTCCGAGGACAAATCGAACGCACCATAATAAGGCTGCAGTTCAGCGCAGCTGAGCTTTTTTTTTTCAGCACCCCCTGCTGAAAATATGTTCCCACGGCTATGATCAGAAACATTAAGTTCGGCTGCCTCGCGTTGTTGTAGCGCCTCCCCGTCATAGGCTGTTTGAGATAAACAGCTCCTAGGTCAGACAAAGTGCAGCCCAAAGACCCCTTATGATCTCAATGAATGGAAGCAGTGTTACCTCGCCACCGGGCATGGGTCACTGGGGGCCCCCCTCTGGAGTCAGGCCTGGAGGTGGGGCATGTTGGCGAGAGCCTGGTGGCCGAGCTTTCACCCATGGAGCCTGGCCGGGCACAGCCCGAAGAGGAAAGAGGTGTCACCCTTATGGGCTCACCACTCGTGGGAGGGGCTGAAGGGGTCGGGTGCAGTGTGGAAAGGGTGGTAGCCAAAGGTGGGGACCTTGGTGGTCTGATCCTCGGCTACAGAAGCTGGCTCTCAGTATGTTGAAACCATCAGTGATTTAAGGTAAATAAAACATCGTAACAGTGTGTTAAAGCAAGAAAAACCAATGAAGAACGAGAGGGTAGCCTCCCTCCGATTACGTGTGGGGGGACTGGTCATGACTGTTTGTGCTCATGCACCAAACTGCAGGTCAGACAACCCACCCTTTTTGGAGTCCTTGGAGGGGGAGCTGGAGAGGCAAGGCAAGGCAGTTTTATTTATACAGCGCATTTCCTACATGAAGGCAACTCAAAGCGCTTTAAAACGCTCCTTCCGGTGACTCCCTCGTTCTCCTGGGGGACTTTAACACTGACGAGGGCAAGGACAGTGAGACCTGGAGGGTGTGGTTGGGAGGAACGCTCCCTGATCTGAATCCGAGAAGGTGTTTTGTTATTGGACTTCTGTGCTCATTATGGATTCTCCATAAAGAACACCATGTTCAGGCATAAAGGTGAGGATTGGTGGGCAGAGTACTTTGAAGACCTCCTCAATCTGACTGGCATGTCTTCCAGTGAGGAAGCAGAGTCTGGGGACTTTGGGCTGGGCTCTCTAATCTCTGGAGCCGAGGTGGTCAAAAAACTCCTCTGTGGCAAGGCCCCAGGGGTGGATGAGATCCACCCACAGTTCCTTAAGGCATATAGCCCTGCTTGGGCCAGTTCTGTTTTCTTTATACACACTGCCCCTGAATTTTATCATAAGGAAACATGGTTTTTCTTTTCATTGCTACACTGATGACGTTCAGATGAACGGGTCTCAGGAGGATATACTTACCCCTAAGAGCACTGAAAGGATCATCACTGCAGCCTCTGTTTGATTGCCTGGTTGGCTAGCACAGAGGTTTTTACACCTGAATTAAAGCAAGACTGAATGTGTGCTAATGGTGACTCTAATATCTCAGCCTCTTTAAAGGAACACAGGTTCCTGATTTTTCGCCCTACTGGTTGAAAGCAGAATTACAACTATTGTAAACAACCCTGCTGCAGCTAGCACTAACGAGCTAACACTAACATGAGCCAACTAATACTAAAATAGACCACAAAGTAAAAAGATCCACACTGTCCAGTAACAACAAAACCAGGTCACCATCAGTCCATGATTTCAAAGCGTCCTTTAGCTCCATCAAACTAGCGTAGGCCGTGCTGATGTTCACTCTGGTTTCAGCTCTTTGCTTCACCTCCAAAGACATTACTCTCTTCCTTTTTCTTACATGATGCCAACAAAAAAGCAAACTTCTTTTACTTCATCTTGTGTTTTTATGGACTTTGTGGACTGGTGTGAGCGTAACCACCTTCGCTTGAACACCAGTAAAACAAAGGAAATGGTGATTGACTTCCAGAGAAACACTCCTCCTCACTCACCAGTAAACATCCAGGGAGCAGACATTGAGGTGGTGGACACCTTTAAGTACCTGGGTGTTCACCTCAACAGTAAACTGAACTGGTCCCACAACACAGATGCTCTGTATAAGAAGGGCCAAAGCCGCCTCCATCTCATGAGGAGGCTGAGGTCCTTCAGAGTTAACTCCCAGCTGCTAAAATCCTTTTATCACTCTGTTGTTGGCTCTGTTATTCATTCTGCTGTGGTCTGCTGGGGTGTAGGCAGCTCTGACCGAGACAGAAAGAGACTGAACAAGCTAGCTACCAAAGCTAGCTCGGTTCTGGGCTGCCCGCTGGATTCTGTTGAGGAGACGTGTGAAAGGTGGATGCTGGGGAAGATGACCTCCATCTTAAGAAACCCCTCCCACCCACTGCACTCCACTGTAGAGATCATGGACAGCTCCTCCAGAGGTAGACTGAGACATCCCAGATGTAAAACTGAGCGCTATCGTAGATCTTTCATCCCCTCTGCAGTAAGAGTGTATAACTGTTCAGTTTAAGCTGTACTGGTATCATCCTGTATGCTGCATAGTGTTGGAGAGAGCACTCGCTGGTCTGTTGTCTCCCCGGCGGTGGTTATTTTCTGTGTTTTGTGTAACTTCTTCAGTTTGGTCTAATGTTAAGTTAAGCAAACAATTCAGTATTCATTCGGATAACCATTTAAGATGTGATTCTGACAACTATTCATTCGTGTGACCGTTATGTGATGTCTTTTGTGTGAGTCTGCAGGAGACAGACTAAGACATCACCTCAGCTAACGGTTCGGATTGCTTTTGGTTATGAGACCTTTGTTACTTCTGTTTACCCGCCGGTTTAGTTTGTGTTTGGATTTGGTTACTTTTGTTAATAAAACATCTTGTCATGATTTTAACACCAGAATATGCCTCCTTCTTTGTTACCCCTGGCCACCTAGACGGCCTGGGGTGTAACAAAATACTGTATATATATATATATATATATATATATATATATATATATAAGCATTTTTTAATTTTTAATCTTTTGGAGGAATAAAAATATTTTAAAATGGGACATAATAAGTAACAAATACCACTGATGTGTTTTTTATTTCAGATGTACGTGCTCGTGTGTAATCTGGCTATTTCAGATTCAGTGTTTATGCAAAAAATAAGTTTGTTTCCAAATGAAAAGGTTCAACAATACGTATCTGTACAGGGAGAACTTTTTCTATAAATATTGAGTTTGGCCCACGACTTCCTCCCAGTTTTTCATTTCAACCCAGGGTGAATTTGAGTTTGACACACCTGGTTTAAAGGCTTTTGCAGGTGTTTTGGGTTAATCAGCTGATTAGAGTGTGGCATCAGGGGTCTTCAATATTGAACCTTTTTACAATATTCTAATATTCTCAGATACTGTGATTGTCATTAGTTGTCAGTTATAACCATCAACATTAAAGAAATAAACATGTGAAATCTATCAGTCTGTGTGTGATGAATGAATCTAACATACAAGCTTCACTTTTTGAATGGAATTCCTGAAATAAATCAACTTTTTCAAGATATTCTAGTTTTATGACCAGCACCTGTGAATATATTAATTAAAGGCCACTACTTCTGGAGATGAATGGTAGGTCACAGGACATTTCTCAAAGCACACATTCAAAGAGAAGTAGCTGTAGAAATCACTTCCAAGAGTGTCTTGAGAATCCCTTCATGACCTCATCTCTGCCTGAAGTTCTGCATGTGTTCAGCTCTTGCTATGCAGCTTGTTTTCCATCCATCCACATAACCACAGCTCCTGTATTTGCACCAGGATTTCAAGGAGTGTCCCTTTAGACGTTTTAACTAGCGAATGTGCAAATGGAGCACTCTTTAGAGAACAGGTCCCTTCATCTCCCTCTGCCGTCTCCATGTCCTCGTCTCAGACCTGAGAACGACTCTGAGTTCAGCTTCATACGGTAATAAAAGACGACGGTTTGTGATAAACCAGCTCATATGTTCTTTTCAACCATGTTAGAATGCTGAAAGTATGTTTCTATTCTTCTAATATACTGTGAGGGTTATATTAATAATAATATGGTCAGATGTCTGTTATAACAGATTAAATGGAGGCTCATTAAACAAGTGCACACTGACCCACACAGAAGGCTTGCTTAATACCCTAACATATAGTTAGTGGTCCAGTATTTAATACCGCCAAGCGAATGTTGAGGTAATTAGGGATTTGTCCTCTGAGCTTTCCAAAGTCATTGGATTTATATTCCTTCCCAAAGTCACTGTGCATTCATGAAGAAACGCGTGTTTGTCAGGCCAAAGTGTAGGAGGATTAATTAATTAGACAGATCACTGTGTTTGGTGATGACTGAAAGGGCGGCTCGACTTCCAGCTGAGTTCTAATGACTTTCACCACTTTTCAAGGGTGCCACACTACAATGGTCCACAAGCAGAAGTCCTGCCTGGCCAACTTTATTTATAAAGCACTCTAAAAACAGCTGAACACAAAGGCACAGAAACATTAAATAGGATGAAAAAACAACTTAAATAAGAGTAAAAGATTCTAAACTCTTTAACCCACGAGACGCTATAAAATCGTTTCTCCTTCTTCTAAAGTAAAATAAAAAAAGTCATACTGGTTCAAAAGCCAAAATGAAGATGATTTAAAGGATTCCAGCAAGGCGGCCTTTATGAAACGTGCCAGCAAAGAGGTCCACAGTTTGGGAGCAGAAGCAGTGAAGGCACTCTAAGTTTACGCCGAGTCTTGGCTACCTCTAGCTCCAGTTGGTCACATGATGACTTGAGTGTCTAAAGCCCGGACCACACTCTGCGATTTTTGTCCGTCTAAGCCAAATCCCTCATCGTGAGCAGAATCGTGACAAAAAACGGTGAACGTGAGGGTGATGTGCATATCTGTGGACGTCCAGTGTGGCCGGCTCTGCGGCAGCTTTTTGAGCCGTCTTTTGCCAGTGTGTAGTCAACCATTTTTAGGAACAGTCCTGCAGAGAAATCATCATCATTCAAGCTTTCCACAGTTCATTTACTGTTAGGAACTGAACCACTTCTCCAGTTGATTTGACATAATATCTATTTTTTCTACTTGTGTGGGACTTATTAAATTACCAATGGTTTCTCCCGTGGCCTCTCTTTGAGACACTTCAGACCAGGCCTTTTCCATTTTTTATGTGGCATTGACTTGATGCATGCATTGTTCAAGCCAGCTTCACCCACAGTGGCGGCTGGGCTGGTAGCGGCTTGTGCAACTAGCTGTTCCGGGATGCCTTGGACACGGGGCCTTGTGGCGAGTTGAGAAGCAGCACCCGAGCCGGCTTCTGCTGCGGTTTAGCAACCAGAAATCTGCGCATGTCAACTCGGTTCACTTCAAAACGCAAATGAAAGTGACAGAGCGACAGAGAGAACGAGAAAACCAACAGAGAAAGAGTAACCAAATCATTCCAGTGACCGACAGCGGAAGAAAACTTCAAACAGTGGTTGAGCTCAGATAACAGCGGTGCGTCGGTATGCTCTGCTGGGACTGTCTGGGTGTGTGTGAGAGAGCGAAGTGCAGCGACTGGCCACACCCTCCCTATGCATCTACCAATCAGCAGCTATTTGAGTGAGGAAGGGAGGGCAGAGAGTGCGCTGACCCTTTTTCATCAAATATGTTCAACTTTGGGATTTCTACATGTCATCGCATTTGGGGGGGCAGTCACTATATTTAGGGGGGCATTGCCCCACCTTGCCCACGCCTACATCCGGGCCTGGAAAAGGTGCGCTGATGCGCTGTCACTGAGCAGAGTAAAGAGACATTGACGGCAAAACTTTAGATATTGGAGCAATCTGTGTCAGATAGATAGTTATTTCTCTGTAGTTTAGTGTTTTTTTATGTATAAAGGAGGATGAGAAGGATGGATGCCCAGCAGACAGATCAGCTATTTAGCTGGAAGCACTGGCGTAGGGTGTGCCGGGGTAACCGGTGCAATGCACCGGGGCCCACGGGCCCTAGGGGGCCAGAGAGAGAGAGAGAGAGAGAGAGAGAGAGAGAGAGGGAGAGAGAGAGAGAGAGAGAGAGAGAGAGGTTGCGCGCCGGCTGGCCGCGCAAGAGAGGAGATGAGGAAGCGTCTCAACTCGGACACGTGAGCACATTAATATCTTCCATGATGTGTTCTGTGTTGTAACCTAACGTCGCGCTAATGAAACACAACTCGAGTGCATTCGGGCTGTGATCAGTGGCGTAGGCAGAAACTAATTTTCGGGCGGGCCTAATCAGGGGCGTGGCTATGGGTGGGCCTGGGCTCACCCACTTTTTACCTGGACCCACCCAATCAAATGGCTCCCTTAAAAAATGTAAATTTATTTCGTTTTGGAGGGGTGTCCTTTCAGGCCATCATACAATAAATTGAAACAGAACAAAATGTAATTTAATATAAATTTAGATTAATATATATAATATAATAGTATATAATAATATAATATAAAATATATCAGAGGTTGCTCTAGACATGTTTGTCTTTGTCATTCTGACCGACAGAGTTAAAAACTGGTCATGATCAGCTTTTTTCCGTCACTTTGATTTTTAAATAATAATTAATAAACATTCAATACTATTATATCTTCATTTAATGTCATCATGAATATGTAGAGTGCCCCAGTAAACAATGCAATTTAACAATTCTACTTAAAGTAGGAACATTTAAACCTGTGGCCAGAACGCACTCTCACCTTTCTTCTGCTCTACCTGAACTGGTCACCTGCTGGTGCGTGATCAGATGTCTCTAGAATGCTGAGAAGGCTAAAGTCATGATGAGGTTCTGGACTTTTACCACAGACTCATGGCTGTTTTATGTTGTTCTGGCTGAATCCGCGCTCCGCTGCCACACGCTGTGATGATGAGCGGTGAGGTTCATGACTGGAGGCACTACTGACTGCTCTGGAGTCCCACTTCCAAATATATGATCCCATAAATAGAAGCTTATATTTTAATTTTGACATTGAATGAAAGACTTTGTTAAAAACCTCTTAATTATACTTTAATCACGGATGAGACAACGCTCATCTGTGTCTTCAGTGTGACGGCGCATTGTCGGTCTTTTGGCGCAGCATGCGCTCTGATGGAATCAGTGTGTGTTTGTGTGTGTGTGTGTGTGTGTGTGTGTGTGTGTGTGTGTGTGTGTGTGTGTGTGTGTGTGTGTGTGTGTGTGTGTGTGTGTGTGTGTGTGTGTGTGTGTGTGGCACAGCTCCGTGTAATAATAGAGCAAAGGCCACTCCTGTTACTGCATCTGGTTACTGGCGCCATAAGCCAAAGTTTTAAAATCACTCCCTCACACATGCGCTCTGCAACCATGGGCCGTGGTGGTTCTGCTGGAGCGCGTCTGTGACCTGATAGACGCACTCCGACCTCCAGCTCTTCAGCGCGCTGTCACTAATATGATTCGTTGAGAATGGTGTCCCAGTCCCAGTGAGATTACGCTCAGATGCTCTGATGGGAATCTTTTCTTGATTGATTTTGTTAGCTCCGCGATGTTCTCTGTGTGTGAGGTTCTGCACACCTGCATGAGACGGGGGTGTTAATTGCAATCATATCAAAATGACAGACCGCCTTCCGATTTTTCCATCACCGTTGGAAAAAATGGTCAAATACGGAAAATGTGTTGCTAGTGACAGCGTGCGCACTGCGCAGGACAGAGCCCTGAAGCTCGGAGAAGCGGGTCACATGCGCAGCAGAAACACGTTAAGATGCACAGGACTCAGCACGCGGGTGGATTGTGTGTGTGACGTGTGTATGTGTGTGTACTTGTCTATACATCAAAGTGAGGACATTTGCCGGTCCTCACTTTGGTGCAATCTTACAGAGCTCTACTCGTTAGTTTTAGAGGTATGGTGACCGTGTGAATTAAGATTTAGCTAAGGGGTTAGGCATATTACAGTCACAAAAAATGAATGGAAGTCAATGGATTGGCCTCACCAAGATAGAAAGACGAGAATGTGTGTGTGTGGGGGGGCACCCATTTTCTATTAGGGCGGGCCTGATAAAAAATGGATCGGCCCGACCACCCCCCCACACACACACACATTCTCGTCTTTCTATCTTGGTGAGGCCAATCCATTGACTTCCATTCATTTTTTTGTGACTGTAATATGCCTAACCCCTTGGGAGAACCGGTTTAGGGTTCAGTTTTTAGTGCGCACTGCTGCGGAGGAGCGCAGAGATGGACACCAGCTGTAAGAAACAGCGACTGTCAGGATGATCAGATCATCAGACTCGTCTCCTTTTTAGGGACAGAGAGAAATTAAAACTTCTATCAACATGGTGCTGCTGTGTCAGACGTTCTAGCTAAACTTTATTATTCTCTTGCATGGGCCAACTTGATGTTAAATTGTTAAATTCAACTTTAACCTGAGGCTACTCCCGCTCTGTGATTGGCCCACAATATAGAACGCTGTGATTGGCCCAACCAAAACTATAGCAAGCTGTGATTGGACAGCCACAGCAGTGGATCGGGCTGCGAGGGTTCCAATGAAGCGTGCCTAGACCAACCTTTGCAAAGCAAGAATTTGGTCTAGTTCACTGGGCTAAATGATCGGAGGACCTGCAGAGCAAAATCTTTCTGCTCCTGCTTCGGTGTGTCTAGATTTCTAAGCTACACAAGATCAGCAGAAGAGAAACGTCCACGCAAAATGTTTCACTTCCTGTAGTCAGACATGAGTGAAGATGAGTGAACCTGCAGCTGATCTAACGTTGGGTAGAACATTCTCCAGATGGGCATATGCCCGTTACTTTAAGTTTGTGACGAATAAGGATATGAAGAACATTGTAGTCAAATGCTCTTTACACTTAAAGAACTGTTGTTATATCTGACTGTTTAAACCACAACCCCTAGCCCAGTTTGATACCACATCACCTTCCACTGGATGTCTAATGAGCTAATTGAGCGTCATGAGCTACATTTAGATTCCCAAATCCATATTATTTTGGTGAGAGTAACTTAAAGTAATGCAAAAGTAATGTAATGCCTTACATTTTAAAATGAGTAATATTGTAATGTAACGAATTACTTTAAAATGTGAGTAACAAGTAATAAATAATGCATTAGTTTTGAAGTAACTTGCCCAACACTGTTCACAGCATGAATAAACTCATCTGAACCTGAAGAATCCTGTACTACTGAAGAATCACTGGTTTACCTGACTATGTTTTCTTTCTCCCTTTTTCTCTTTATTTGATCACTTTTCTTCTCTTTCTTTTTCTTCTTGAAACACATGAATGCATAATACAGGGCATTATGCATTCATGTGTTGTGTGAGAGTCCATTCCACATCTATGACACAAGGTGTCGCCGTTGGCTTGCTCACAGCCTTGCGTTCCTCCTGGCACAGTTCCAACTCCTTTCTTGTTGAAATTGACCTGATCGTCTCACTCTGTGAGCAGTACTCTGTGAAAAGTTTGGATTCTGCTTGTGCTGCTTCAAAAGGCTCTGTCTAGACTCCGTCCATCGTCCTGCAACA
The DNA here is from genome assembly GCA_006937985.1 of Aphyosemion australe. Classification (NCBI taxonomy): domain Eukaryota; kingdom Metazoa; phylum Chordata; class Actinopteri; order Cyprinodontiformes; family Nothobranchiidae; genus Aphyosemion; species Aphyosemion australe. The sequence continues at coordinate 2,620,399 of SSNS01000049.1, read as the reverse complement.
TTTTGTCACGCAGCTTCTTCATCACTGTTTCATGATCTGATCTCTTATGTCATCTTCCAACGCGCCAAAGTAACACCATATTGCCAGTTCTCTCAATGCATTCACAAAAGCATCTACAGACTCATCAGGGAACTGAGCTTTCTGCTGGAATTTGTGTCCTTCTAGGACAACATCCCATTGTGGAGTGAAATATGCATCCAGAGCAATACAATGCAACAGAGTGGCCCTCCTCACCATATTCTGAGTCCTTCCACAGGTTGTACTCAGTGAATGAGTTTGAAGCTCTGAGGTTCAGCGGAGCTTGCGGGGTCAAATGAGCATAGCTGGGTCCTGCTGCTGATCATCATCCAACACAGTCGGTCCTTCGTGCATCAGAGTTCCTGGCAAACAGCTTCCTCGTCACCAAAATCTTGTTCAAAATAAACAGCCCTTTAGTTCAGTCTTGTCTTCGTTTATTGAACACACGTCAAACTCAGTGACGGTAACACTTTACAATAACGGTCCCAAAATCAGTGTACCTACAGAGAGTTACTCTAATGATGAACCAATCAGGATCTAATGATTACCTAAGCTTCACAACCACTCCATAATGGATCTATTAGCTAATGATTCTTCCCCTAATGCTTACTTACTGGTTGGTAATTCATACAATGAATATACACTCACCGGCCACTTTATTGGGTACACCTTACTAGTACTGGGTTGGACCCCCTTTTGCCTTCAGAACTGCCTTAATCCTTCGTGGCATAGATTCAACAAGGTACTGGAAACATTCCTCAGAGATGTTGGTCCATATTGACATGATAGCATCACGCAGTTGCTGCAGATTTGTCGGCTGCACATCCATGATGAATCTCCCATTCCACCACATCCCAAAGGTGCTCTATTGGATTTAGATCTGGTGACTGTGGAGGCCATGTGAGTCCAGTGAACTCATCGTCATGTTCAAGAAACCAGTCTGAGATGATTCCAGCTTTATGACATGGAGCATTATCCTGCTGGAAGTAGCATCAGAAGATGGGTCCACTGTGGTCATAAAGGGATGGACATGGTCAGCAACAATACTCAGGTAGGCTGTGGCGTTGCAACCATGATCAATTAGTACTAAGGGGCCCAAAGTGTGCCAAGAAAATGTCCCCCACACCATCACACCACCACCAGCAGCTTGAGCCGTTGATACAAGGCAGGATGGATCAATGCTTTCATGTTGTTGACGCCAAATTCTGACCCTACCATCTGAATGAAATGAAGACTCATCAGACCAGGCAACATTTTTCCAATCTTCTATTGTCCAGTTTTGGTGAGCCTGTGTGATTTGTAGCATCAGTTTCCTGTTCTTAGCTGACAGGAGTGGCACCCGGTGTGGTCTTCTGCTGTAGCCCATCCGCCTCAAGGTTCCACGTGTTGTGTGTTCAGAGATGCTCTTCTGCATACCTTGGTTGTAACGAGTGGTTATTTGAGTTACTGTTGCCTTTCTATCAGCTCCAACCAGTCTGGCCATTCTCCTCTGACCTCTGGCATCAACAAGGCATTTTCACCCACAGAACTGCTGCTCACTGGATATTTTCCCTTTTTGAGACCATTCTCTCTAAACCCTAGAGATGGTGCCGTCTGGCACCAACAACCATGCCACATTCAAAGTCATTTAAATCACCTTTCTTCCTCGTTCTGAAGCTCGGTTTGAACTGCAGCAGATCGTCTTGACCATGTCAACATGCCTAGATGCATTGAGCTGCCACCATGTGATTGGCTGATTAGTCATTTGTGTCAACGAGCAGTTGGACAGGTGTACCCAACGTGGCCAGTGAGTGTATACCTAATCAGCCACTAATGATTCAATAATGATTACCTAAGCTTTACATCCAGGCCCAAACCAAATGTATGAGCTGATGATTATCAGTCATTAATACCAAATCAGGAACTAATGGGTATCTAACCAGTACTTACTGGTGACACACCCACCAGTCTTATTCAGGGACTAATGAGTATCTATCTAAAGAACAGAGGAACAAATCATTACTTACCAAGTACCTAACCATTAACTATCATCTTTTATGATCCAATCTTGACAAACAACTGATTTTTAAAAATAAAATACAAAAATGAATCAACCATTTTATTAAATTATACCTTCATGAACACAGCTATCTATTGACCAGAAACTACTGAGGATAGATGAGAACTGCAGAACACACACACGCACGCGCGCGCACACACACAATAATGATGGACGTTGATTATATGAAATAATCCAAAGACAGGAAATATGCAAGTTTATTGACAACATTGAATACACTGTATTGTCTATAATACACAGAGATCAAGCAGGATGAGGATTAGGACCATGTGCTGCAGTAAGGGTGCTCTTTTATGGACTTAGCAGGCCAGGAAGCCTCCATCCACTGGCAAAGTGACTCCATGAATCATTTTGCTGCTGTCACTGAGCAGGAACAGTATGGAGTTCACCACATCCTCCACCTCTGCACAGAAAGAGTCAGGTGGGAAGAAATTAGTCCTTACCCATACTGGTGCAGGTTGTTTTGCTAGGCTAACCTTTCCAGAGTCCTATGACCTGTTTAACATTAAAGCTACTTGTACAAGTGTATTCACACACACATTTAACCTACAACGGTAGACTTTACATGACAAACCTCATGGCTGCATTACATTGGGGTTTTTAAAGATGTGGGAAACTTTAATCACTACATGTGCAGCGGTCTCTGGTAGGAACGAATGCCTTGCAAGCCGTACTCGGGGCCAAAGAGCCCAGAAGCACCTGGATCAGCATGGACGAGTCTGTTGCAGCAGAGTGTCACAACACGGCAGGATTTAGAGTCCGGTGGAACTGAAGCCTCGAAAACTCGTTTTCTGGATTTTTTTATGCTTTTTTTTTTTTTTTTTTTACCACATTTTGGATGAATAATGATGCGTTCATGGTGTCTGATTTGAGGCGTGTTCATCTCTCTCTGCTATCCGAGCCCGACTCAGAATTTCATGCATGGGTGTGTGAAGTCAGGAAAATGCGTTTCTCTCATTCATTGCGTGAGGCTTGAGAGTTCTGCATCCGGTCGGGTTTGGACTTCGTATCTGTCGGGTCATTTTGGGCCCGAGTTGAATTTTTGGACCCGTTGAGAACTCTTGCCCATCTTTGTGTGCATGTGCACACGTGTGGGAGAGAGAAGTACAGGAGTTGCCCAGAAGCACGTGTATCAGCACGGAGAATTCAGCTGGAGGAGAAAGTAGCTTCAGACGGCAGGACCTGGAGTCTTACTTCCTGATATGTGGACATCTCTCCTCTGATTGGCTAACAGCAACACGACTCTACCACTGACTCTGTTTGCTCTGCAACGTTGATGTTTTATCTCCACAAATAACACAAGCCTGGAGGAGTTCTGCTGTGTGGTGGAGTTGCTAATGCTAACGGTTAGCTTCTACTAGCCTAGACGTTCTCTGCTGTTTCCTGGACCCTAAACCAACAACAGCCTTCCCCGTCGTGAGTCAAGATGGGTGAGTCCATGAAGGTTTAAGGTTGAATATGGAACAAATTAATTTAAAGCTTTAATCCCTCCATAGGGCGTTTAGAGGTGTGCAGAATGAAGCTACAGGATTTCCTTTTGAAGATATATTTTAATGAAAAAATAATCAAATATTTATTTTGATGGGCACAGCGAGGCTGACACTGTGGAAAATGGCGGACTCGGCAAGTCAAGCAGCTGCTTCTGAGCCCAGAAGATGTCGTTATCCTTCTCAGAAGAGGAGCGACCATAAAAGATCTAAAACCAGACTGAGTTCAGGTGAAGCCTATAGCAGATGGACCCAAATAAAACACTTTTCACAGCATCAAGATGCACACGGAAATGGCGAATGTTTTCATGGATAGGTAAGCTGTGTGTGTGTGTGTTGCGTGATGGAGCAGGATGAGTGAAATGTTTTGGGAAACCCTGTTCTCCCTCTCCACAGCCACCCACCAAAGGCTGAATTGCTATTTTTCTAGGAGAATTTGTGATTTCACAATTTTCTTCAAATCAAGGTTTAACCCATTATTCACAATATAATCATATATAAATCATACCATAAAAACATTGAAGCGATTAATTTTCTCCCATTATCTTTCTTTAATGTTTTTTTAATGTACGTGTGAAGAAGCTCTCCTGCAGACACCGGGTCACCATCTCCATGCAAACTTTCAGACAGTCTGCAGTTGGTGGTTTTCAGGAAGTTTATCTTATTTTGGCAACTTAAGAGAGGAAGCAGGTGGGTTAATATGTTTTAGGATTTTCGTTGGACACGTCGGTAATGTCCCACTGTCTGACATGTTTTCACAAACAGTGGATTTTAAAAGTCCACTCAGTATTATTATCCTGTAAATCCCGTTCTGCTGCTGGAGGATCAGTCTCTCTCTCTGTCTGTCACTCACCCACGGTGCTGAGAGACAAACAGAACATTGGTGGCAGAGACAGACGGGCATATTTAATATTGCTGTAGCGCAGAGTTATGCAAGGGAAAAACAGGAAAATATCCAAAATGTGCAGCTCTGCCAGCTGGCTCTGCTCCAGTACCGGTATTCCCTCTGCTGTAACTCATGGGAAAACCTCGGATGTCTAAAATAGTCGACAACAGATCCTGAGTCAGTCAGGAGCGCTACAAAAACACGCAGCTTTGATGATCACCTGTTCGCGTTGTTTGAAATAGCAATTTCAGTCCAAAAAACGATAGATGATTCAGCTCTACCAGGCACCGCTGCCTGTACCCCCCAGACCACTGGCAGCAACAAGCCAGGACCTAAGCCCCCCACGCCCAGCTCAGATGATCCATATGCAGCAATGGACATTTGAAATGAAACCACAGAGATGTTCCTGGAGATCTTAAACTTTTACAATATGAACCTTCTAAGAAGTGACAAAATCACTCCAACTATCAGACATTCACCAGCAACAGAAATCCAACACCAATGACCTCGTGCTTTTAGGACAGAGTCTGACCTGCAAAGTGTCCGAGGGGGATGCGGGACGTCATGGTTTGGGCTTTGTGGGGGTCACTCCAGCCCAGGCGGCCCATCTCTGTCATGACCACGGTGGGGTTCACACTATTCACACGTATCTGAAAACACACCATGAGGACAGGGCGTTGCTGTTTACTACACACAGGGATGACTTTTACATCTGCTACAAAGTGCTGGGGTTCTGCAGGACATTGAGAGCTTTTGCAAGGTCTTTAAAAGAGTTTACATGTTTATTCATGAGAACAAGCACCATCATCAGTATTTAGAGGAGGGCAACATGAACTAAAGTGGAAAATAATTCACACTAGGGAAGTTCCAATCACATTGCTTTGCTCCCGATCCGAGTCGCTTGATTTTGAGTGTGCTGATACCGAGTCCTGATCCGATACTGCAGCAAAGCATTAAAATAATAAGAAAAAATGGAAACATGTCAAAGTTTTCCTCTAATGTTTTTATTATTTATTTTATTTATTCTTTACTTAACCAGGAAGGTCTCATTGAGATTAAAAACCTCATTTTCAAGGGAGTCCTGGCCAAGAGGCAGCAAAAGTTACAGTTACAACATATATATATTTTTTTCCAGTTACACAGACATGTTATGTACAGAATTACAGAAGGCAATTACAACACAGGGAATCTGTCTCAAGGGCTCTCAGTTTGGTTTTAAAAGTATTCAAGGAGATGAGCTGGGTTAGTTTCCAGTTCTCCTGCAGCCTGTTCCATGCAGAAGGAGCAGAGTGAACAAAAGCCCTTTTGCCCAGTTCAGTGCGAGCAAACGGAACACAGAGTAACAACTGATCGTTTGCACGCAGACTGTGAGAAGTTACACTTCTCCGTGAGATTAAGTTACAGATGTAGTTGGGTAGTAATCCAAGCATGGCCTTGTAAATGAAAGTGTACCAATGTGCCAACCTCCTGGTGGACAAAGGCCATCCCACTCGAGAATACAATTCACAATGATGGGTCAGTGGTCTACAGTTGAGATGGTGAAAAACTCCAGGGTTGCTTACTTTGCTCAGCTGATCTCCTCAAACAAAAATAACTCTAAAGTCTTGTTTGACACCATAAACCAGATTGTTTCATCTCACATGCCTGTATTCTCAAGGTCTGACTGGAACAACTTTCTTGTTCTTTGAGAATAAAATCAGAAATATCAGGGCAAGTTTTTCATCCCCATCCTCTTCCTGTTCTCCCATCCAGCCACCTCGCTCCCAATCATGGTCCTTCTTTACTCCTGTAGATGTCCAGGACATCTGTCTCATTCAGAAAACATGAAACCAACTTCCTGCCCTGTTGATTTGAGCGAGCGAGGGGTGGGGGGGTTCAGACTTGTGTTTTATTACTGAGCCATGTTGTGGCTTATTATTATAATTATTATTATTATTAAAATGGAAGACTCAGCTGAAACAGTTGAGGTAAATTTGTTGAAACTAAATCACAGGAGATGTCCAGAGAGTTTATAAGCGTGTGTTCATCATGTGTTAATAAACGAAAGGCATTTCAGGTCATTAGTGTTAACGAGCTTTATCCGCTGATAGGACTTTACTGTCACCCAGATAATTTTACTGAAGATGTTTTCTACTTAACATCAAGCTCCAGAAACCTAAACCAGGTCTGTAACCGACGTCACCCTGTCTTCTTTAGAAGCGCGTCTCCATCACCGCTCCAGCTGCAGCCGCTGAGATCAAAGGCAGAAACGGGGATTCCGTGCTGGGGGAACCCCCACAATGAATCTGCATATTTCCAGTAGCACAGACTTGAATAGGTTTGTCGATTTATTTGTGCAATAATCAGTTTTTATTTTATTTCCACAAAATGTAAATTATTGATTAGATATTACAGAAAAGAGGATGGCTTGCCATCAAATGTTAAAGCTGTCTCTCATTTTTCAGGCTGTCCTAATGACGGCGGGATGGCTCGCTGGCTAACACTATGGATCAGAGTTACCTCCTAGTGGTACCGCGGTCAAAGCGCAAGTCCAGAGGTGATCGTGCCTTTTCAGTTCTGGGTCCTCGACTTTGGAACAAACTGCCACTAGAAATAAGAAAGTCCACATCGCTGCCCACTTTTAAAGCCAGGCTTAAGGTTCATCTTAGATCTCTTTCTTAATTTTTCTACTCGTTTTACTGTTTTGATCATCATTGCTGTTTTATTGTTTTTAAACTGCTTTATCTTTGAATCTTTTATTTCTGTATTTTATTACATAGCTGTTCTTTATTGTGTTTTAGTTGTTTTTACTATGTTCAGCACCATGGGCCCCCTTGATTGGGGGTAGGAAGGGACTTTACAAATAAACTTGAACTTTAAAAATCACGTGATCGGGCCAGATTTCCAATCACATGATTGGATCGGAGCATCGTTCACACAGTATTGAACCTCTGTAGTGTGTTTCTGTGGGAAACCATGGAGTGAATGAGGTGTGAGCTGAAACCTAGTCAGAACCTGGTATGGTCCCAGCTCCAGAGCCATCACTCTGGTCAGCATGTCCAGGGCACCTTTGGTGGCACCTGATCACAAGAGCACAAATACACACCAAACACCATCTGTTATTAGCCTCCAGCCAGTTCCATTCAGGCACATTGTTTAGTTGTCCCTCTTTTACTCACAGTAGACGGTGTGGTCCCTGAGGGCACGCTGAGAGGCCTGGCTCGACACGTTGACTATGGAGCCTCCTGATCCTCGAGCCTTCATACTACGAGCCACCACCTACACACACACACACACACACACACACACACACACACACACACACATTTCCTTTAACACAGGTAGCTTTATTCAGATACAACCTGACCCTGAACACCAACAGAACCAAAGACATCGTCATCGACCCAAGAAGGAGAAAGGTGGAGCACCAGTCACTCACAATAAATGGGGAGCAGGTGGAGAGGGTGTCACAGTTCAAGTTTCTGGGCACAAACCTATCAGAGGACCTCACATGGACACACAACACCAAATGTCTGATAAAGAAGGCACAACAAAGGCTATACTTCCTGAGAGCTCTCAGGAAGATCAACCTGCCACAAAACCTGCTGGTGTGGTTTTATCACTGCTCCATAGAGTGTCCTGACCAACAGCATCCTGGTGTGGAACAGCAGCAGCTCTGCAGCTGACAGAAAGACCCGCTAGCCTAGAGAGTGCTCAAAACTGCAGAGAAAATACCAAACACACACCTGCCTGCCCTGGATGACATCTTCACCACTCGCTGCTTTAGGAAATCCACAAACATCCTAAAGGACTCTGGCAAACGATACAGGACAATAAAAACACGCACCACCAGGCTGTATAACAGCTTACCATACCATACCAATTTATTTATTAAGCACAGTTCAAAAAAAGCATGGCAGCTAACCAAAGTCCTGTACATAAAACGCCAAAGGCTCAAACACAACAACAGACATATAGCAAAAAACTGAGGAAATTAGTTAAAAAGCATAAAAAGGCGAAGCATAAAAAACAAAGCGTAAGACACATGTTAAAAGGACAATCAAAGAGAACAAGTAAAAGCGCTATGGCAGGAAATTAAGGGAAAACGATTAAAACCTGCTAAAAATGATACCAATAAAACCAAAAAAGCTAAAAAATATCCCAAGGTGCAACTAAAAGAATGAATCCTAGTTAAACTAAACGGGAAAAGTAAAACAGCCCTGGCTAAGACGTGCAGTGAGGCGAGACATGGCCTACGGGAGTCGTGCAGTTTTTAGTGAAGTAGATCATGAAGGGTAGGCGATGCTAAAAAGTGTCTTAAGAGCAGACTGAACCTACTGAGGGGTGGAGCCAAACGTACTTGGAGGGGTAAAGAGTTCCAGAGTTTGGGGGCAGCATGAGAAAAGGCACGCTTCTATGCAAGAGCCATCACTGAACTGAATTCTGCTGCTAGGACATCACACAAACAGTGATTCTGTGGGACAATCAGTGCACTACAGCACCTTTACATGTAGCTAGTTACTCCTGACACCTTAACATGTGACTGTTTACATTTATATTATCTTTATATTTCACTTTTTAGTTTGGATTTCTTATTACCATGTTCACTTTTATACTTTTACATTGTGTACCTTGACTGTGTGTGCAAAATAATGTGTGTGAGTGCTTTTCACCTGTAAAGTGAGGACCTTTTACCTGGTCTTCACTTTGGTACAATGTCACAGAGCTCTACTCATTAGTTTTAGAGGTATGGTGTGAATTAAGTTTTAGTTAAAGTCCCAGTGTGTAATATTTCTACCTGTTTACCAAATTCTGTGCATCCAGTGCACAAACTTGTCCTTTTTCATTAATATTTCTCACCAACATCAATTCTAAATATTCCTCTCAGCTTCAAATTTTACATTTTTATTACATAAATTGTGGTCGACGCTCCATGGTCATCCTCCATCTTGAAATACAGTAGCTGTTTAAGGACATATGAGCTCCACGTTACGCGTTTGCACTATGACTGTAACCTGAAAGAAACAGCAGAGGGCAGCAGTGTGCCCTGGAAGCATGGCGTCTGACAATTCAACTAAGAAGAAGAAGAGACTAGCTGCTACACCGTTGCTGTACTTTGGGTGTGTCTGAATCCAGGGGCAGGATGCTTGTGAGGACGCATTTTGAGTTCGATTACGTCACAGCGTAGCGACGAGTACTGTCCGAATTCGAAGGATACTCATTCTCACGTCCTCATATGCGTCCTCATTCCACCCGAATTTTGAGGATGGGTCTGGTGTATCCTCACGGGCCAAGGCTATCCCAGCATGCTTTGCGCGCCGGCCGTTGGATTCCCAACAAGCAGAAGCAGCAGCTGTCAGCAAAGTTTTAAAAGTAAGTTTGCTTTAAAAATAGCGGTAAAAAACTAAAAAGCCTAAAGCGGTTCTGTTTGTAGGCATTGTTCGTTTGTATATTTGTTTTTTTTTATGTAATTTTAGGCAGAAAAAACCCGAAACTAGCTTGTATGGCGAGTCCCGTAGTTATTCCTGTGTGTTTCTTTAGTGAATTAAGCTTCTTGTCATTTGTTTTAGGGACAACAGAGCAAAGAAGCTGTTTTATTAAGCTCAGAGGTGAAGAGTGAACCTGTTTACACACGTTTAACAAAGTAGTTCATCTTGTGTTTTGCTGTGAAAAGTAGTTTTACATTCAGGGATTAACACAGTTGGCATGCTTTACAGAAGAACAATTAAATAATAGTATGTGTGAAGAATATCAGTTTAATCTTCTCATGTAGATAAATGTAAAAGTGTGTTTGTTGCCTTTTTGTAACCTGTGATCTCTGATTTTCTCTGTTTAGGACTGCAAGTGTCCAGGGTCAGGAGAGGCTCACTGCTGCTGATTTACCTGGTTGTCCTCCTGGGAGAGAGGCCTTCCACTATTATTATCATGTTAATGTTGTTTGGTATTTACATTTATTAAAGCAAATACTAATTTATAACTCATTTGATCATTTTATTATTTACAGCTGTTTTTGAACATATTACATGAACAGAAAATGAAAAGATGGTAAGGGGACAGGACTATTTATAATACATGACAATTATTTAAAGATCTAAACAAATATGGAGCAGTTATGTACAGTTCAAGCAGGATTAAGCTGAGGGACTATTTTCCTGGATCATTTATTTAAACTGAGTGAGCAGGAGGTCTTTGGCAGTGTAGCTGGATCTGCTGCAGAAAGATCCCAGACGTGGATGGAGTGCTGGAACCGAGAGCCGGGGCTGGACCTTTCTGGTCAAAGGGTGGAACATCATACAGGGCGGTCTGCAGAGCTTTGGGATGCTTCCTCTCACTGTCCATCATCCATCTACAGGGATTGCTGGGCTGGCTCAGTCGACGGCTGTCACATCTCTAGGACATATTCAGAAATATGCAATAGATGGTTTATGGATTCAGTAGTATAACAATTGTGGCTCTAAAACAAATAAAATGACAGTGTTTTTTTATTATATTGTTTCCTACATAAATGACTTAACCCATTACCTGTAGTCGTGGGTTGATGGTACCTCCTCCAGGACAGAGCATCGCTGACTGCATACCAGCCTCTCTCTCTCTCATCTGCAACATCTTCAGAAAGAGTTTTTTATTGTTAAATTTAATACACACATATAACCTGCACTACATTGGTTCTGTTTAAAGAAAAGCAGGGAATAATAAAAATAAATCTATAGATGATTAACATTTTTAGAAGAGCTCTAAGCATTATTAGTCTTAAACTGAATAAACTAATGCACAATGAAAACATTTCAATGCTATTTAACTGAAAAGGTTCCTTTTTGATACTTTTACACCAACTTTATGCTCATTAAAGGGACAATGTGGAAGTTTAACAGCTAATACAAGTATAGAAATGTTAAATTTCTTCCTCATACATTCTCCTGCAATGCCCTGGTCCTGTAGAATGAGCCCTGGCATTTTTACTGTGATTGCCTCTGTATGCCTGTAAACTCACAGAAAAGATTGTGTTCGGGTCGAGCAAGCAGGCTTCCCCAGTGTCCTCCAGAGGCAGCGTAATGCGTGATGACATCGTGCGCGCTCACGCGCCCGCAGCGTTTGTTTGCTAGCTGTAGCTTAGCAGTAGAGCGAGAGGTGGTTTTGGTAGCTGATTCAGCCAAAAACAAGAAGAGAGCTGCTTCAAGCACCAGCGAAACTCCAGCCCAGACCCCAAACAAGACAAAGAACCCAAGAGTGTATTCCAGCGCGACAAAAAGGGCAAAACTCGAGTCTGGTCGCCGAAGACAAAGAACGAGGATAAACATCGGTCCGGCCAGCATTTGAGTAGTGGAAAATGCTGAGAGAAAAGACCCGCAGTTGGCATCATTGTTGCTGGACAGGTAAGAAATTATTACTAAATACGTGTGGGGTAAGGGTTGTGGGTGCTTTCAAAGCAAATCGGGGGCTTACGTATATCATAGGAACATTTTTAGGCTGCTTGTTTAGCGTGTCTCCATCAGAGTCAGTGCTGGTCAGGATATTAATATTAGTCTTATTCTTATTTTTACTTCTCAGCGCACTGGGACTTTTTTTCCAGGGTAGGATGAGTACCGGTACTATTACCGCTCATTTATTAGTGGAAATCTACGAGATTTCTGCAAATATATGTCCGTCTCCAAGTAAGCACCCCCCCCCCCCCCCCCCCACCCCCCCCCAGGACCGCTGACCCGAACCTCCTGATAGGCAGAACACACGCTACAAGAGGGGACACAATTTGCGCATTAGGAGAGAATGTGCGCCACGCGTACAGCTCCGTCAGCTCCCGTCAGCCCAGGCAAGAGGAGAGAGAGAAAAAAGACGAGTTATCCGACACCGTGCACGTTCCCTCAATGACTGACAACACGCAGCATCTGACCAGCCTCAAATGTGCCGACAGACAGGTGGATCCATGCAGGTGGAGAGGCAATAGATCAGGAGAAAGCACAAGAAAGTAAAATTCATGACCAGAGGAGTGTGTTGTTGGAACCAAAAAGAAAAACTTTGTGGGCATAAACATCCCAGCTTCTGTTCATGAGACAGAAGATAGGATAATTGTGTCTGGATGTGGAGAATAAATTATACAGCAGTCCTGGTTATCATTTATGAGAAGTCTTGGTAAATGCAGAAACATGCAGAGCTTTTATCATTTGATTCATTATCTATGTTTTTGTAATTGATGTTTTCTGTTTGTTTTTGTAGCATCAAATCGATGGAGCTGAAAGAACTCTTTAGATGAGGAACAAGCCAATAGTTTGGAAACCGTGTGTAAGTAACAAATTATTCTCATTGAAATGCAATGGCTATATGTCAGGATATATAATCATGTTTTGCTGCTGTTTTTACTTCCAGGTTAGAGCTGGAAAGAGAAGGAAAGAGCTTTAGACCCGTATGATTCAGATGATGTACCTCCAATATCAATAAGGTATGTTTTATTATTGTTTTTTTTAATACCGTAGTAACATCCCACTCTCACTTTCTATTCACTGATTATATAAAATGTATTTTTCTTGTGCAATAGGTGTGCATCACAGGATGAGGTTGACCAACTTCCTTGCATTGGCCTGGATGAAGCTGACAATTATAACAATTATAATTATTATATAACAATTATAATTATTATATAACAATTATAATTGTTATATAGGCTAACAATTATATGTGCTATTTGAGTTTCACTCAATATGCTAAAATTCTGCTTACAATAGTGACCTGCACAGAACCCAACTAATGCTGCTACTCTGTGTGTATATTTGCACATATTATTGTTGATTTTATATTTATATTATTTCTGCATTATTTTTTGAATTCATTTACGTTCTGCACCAAAGGGAGTGGCACTCCAATGTCGCTGTACCCTGTACAAAATCAATAAAGGCTATTTCATTCTATTCTATTCTATTCTATTCTATTCTATTCTATTCTATTCTATTCTATTCTATTCTATTCTATTCTGTATTGGACATTGCTGACTGTGTGGAGGCACATTTGAAACACAATTTAGAAGAGCCATCAGCAGCAGGACTGACTCAGCTGTTGTTTTCATTCAGGAGTACAGCATGCATGCATGCTTACTATTGAAGCTGCAGTTACACGTTTGGCCTGAGGGGGCAATCGCGAGCATAAAAATTTCAAAGTCCACAAAGTCCCTTTAAGAAGTTCTAAGATCAAATTTACATTAGTAAATGCCCTACTGTATTCAACATTTAAAATATATTTGGTTTATATTAATTATTTACATGTTAATACTCTATAGTAATGTGTACATTTAACCACCGACCTTTCTGTTGCTAAACATATACATAAAACTATCTAAATATAAGTCCTGAAAGCTTGTAGACTAAACTAAATTACTTTACCTGGAAATGGTTATCTCTCAGCCTTAAGAACAAACGCTGGCACGAATGTGAAGCTGCTGTAGCTCCCTGGTCGATTTTCACTAGCTTAGCTCTTTCCCTTGGCCTGTTAGCTGCCGTAGAGGTGAAGGCTAGACCGTCCAAATTCAGAGCCACTGACTTCCGGTCTTAGCGGTCTTGCAAGGACCCGGCCTTGCTAGACTGGTGAGGACCCGTCCTCACAAGCATCCTGCCCCTGGATTCGGACACACCCTTCGTTAGTTTGACACATCAAATTTGTCAGGTCTTGATCATGTCCAACGCTCAGCAGCCACATATGATGAGATCCCCGCCCACTATCAGCTGGACACCAGCCTCCAACTGACTCACTCACTCACCTCAAGTTGCTCATTAATCTTTCTATCACACTAGAGCTCCCGAACCGGTCCCAACAAATCAGTCTTAAAGTCCTTCTTCAAGAAAACTCTTTCTACTCAAGTCTCCTCTCTTCCCATAGCCTGGCATCTCTCTCCCAATACACTTCAGCACTCATCCATTAGCCGGTGGCTACGTTAGCATTAGTTTACTTCATGGCCGGTGACTAAGTTAGCATTAGTTTACTTCATGGCCGGTGGCTACGTTAGCATTACTTTACTTCAGAGCCGGTGGCTACGTTAGCATTAGTTTACTTCATGGCCGGTAGCTACGTTAGCATTAGTTTACTTCATGGCCAGTGGCTACGTTAGCATTAGTTTACTTCAGAGCCGCTGGCTACGTTAGCATTAGTTTACTTCATGGCCGGTGGCTACGTTAGCATTAGTTTACTTCATGGCCGGTGGCTGCGTTAGCATTAGTTTACTTCATGGCCGGTGGCTACGTTAGCATTAGTTTACTTCATGGCCGGTGGCTACGTTAGCATTAGTTTACTGCATGGCCGGTGGCTACGTTAGCATTAGTTTACTTCATGTGAATTTCCCCACTGTGGGATCAATAAAGTATATTCTATTCTAATTATTTATTGCCTGCAAAACAATCTATCATGTTAATCTAATTCCATGATGTAAAACATCCACTGCCAGAGGATTACGCTCACGTGGGTCACGCTGCATGGCGTTATTAAAGTTATGAAGGCAAACCTGGCTGGAACCGCACAGTATTCACTCATAACAGCGAGTAGAGAAAGATATGTTTCTGAGGTATTTTGGCCGCAGAGATCCCCCGTAGCTGATACCTTGTTACGCGGGGGCGGGGTTCAGCCCATCTCCCCACACAAACAGGGAAAACAAAAAGTGTATTTATGTCTATATAAACGTTACTGAGTCATCTTGTTTGAAATTACATCAATAATTAAAAATATTGATGTAATGGCCAGTCCTACCTGAGACACATGCAGCACAGCTTTCACATTCACACTGAAGGATCTGTAAAAATCAACACATCACCACAATGAAAACATAAGCTCGGCCCTTATTTAGTGGTGCACCATCCTCAAGACCATAAAATAATTCTTACTGGTCAAACTGGTCAGGCGTGACCTCCAGAAATGGCTGTAGGTTGGCGTAAGCAGCATTATTCACCAGGAGAGAGACCGGGCCGATGTCCTGCAGAGCAGCCTCGGTGGCCTCCCAGTCTGCAAGGTCCACACAGACTGGGGTGATGGATGGACACTGTCAGAGGATGTCAAATAAAAATAAACCATTCAGGTAGTGGAAGGAGAAGCAGGACAACCCACTCAGTATTACATAGGGTGTTTCTCAATGTCAAGGAAACTTGCCTTGCCATGCTTACAAGGACACTGTCCTTCCTTGGTCAAAGAAAACGGTTAAATGGAACAGACTTACCCCACGTGACCGTGGCCTGCCAGAGCCCGCCCCCTGCTTATGCGTGTGTGTGCGCTCGTGTGTGTGTGTATGTGCGTGTGCTCATGTGTGTGTGTGTCTGCTCTGTCTTCTCAACCCCCAGTAAGTTGTGGTGGATGGTTGCTCATACTGAGCCAGGATCCTCTGGAGGTTTCTTCCTGTTAAAAGGTAGTTTTCCTCTCCACTGTCGCTACATGCTTGCTTATTATGAGGATTTTTGTAAAGTCACTGACACAACAAGTCATGACTTGATGCAATCTGCTGGGTTCCTTATATAGGAAACTTTTTTACTGATTGGCTTAATGAACTGAACTGTATTGGAACATTTACTTTATGTTGTGATTTGGCTCTATAGAAATAAACTGAATTGAATTGAATTATGCACTGTTTAAATCCCGCCCATCATAGTAATGTTAAGTTTCAATATAGATGTATATCGAGCCTTTTACTTTTTTAATTGTGTATATATTGGTTAAATCAAATATGTAAGTGAGTTAGTACCTGCTAGCCACCAAAGCTGCAACTACTAAGCAACTAACCAACCATAGATAACTGGTTTGGATGTAAATAAACATCTTACATATAAGCCCAATAGCTACAATTAGTTGACTTACATTTAAACTGGAAATTTACCCCCGAAGTAGCTGCTACCGACTCCTGATCACATCTGTTTGAAAATACCGTGCTGCATCCTGGGAAATTCTTCACCAAGAGAAGGCACCAAGGCACCTCTCATGTATCCTTGGTCAGTTAGCTAAACGGCTAACAAACGGAGGACAGACGCCTTGGTAGCACATGAACATTGGAACTGACTGGAACACCCCTTGGCGGTTCCTGGTGATGTATCTCCTAGGCAACCGGGGCGGGACCAAGGCATCAAGGTTCCTTGAGATTGAGAAACACCCATAATGTCAAACTGGTCACAGAGAGGTTTTAAAGCCATACTATGCAACCTTTTTATATTTTCTTGAGCTAGTATGTGCTAAATGACCCTTTACAGGATTAATGAAATGTCACTCAGACCCCTACTGCCCTCTGTGGCCAGCTATGGGGATTGCTGTAAAGTCTCTGACACAACAAGTCAGTGACTCGATGCAACCTGCTGGGTTCCTTAGTTAGGAAACTTTAACTAATTTGCTTAATGAACTGAACTCAGTTGGAATGTTTTACTTTGTGAAGAGCCTTCAGACGACTTTAGTCGTGATTTGGCGCTATAGAAATAAACTGAATTGAACTGAATTAAAAAAGAGAATTCTGCCTGTTGTACACTGATGTGTTATGACACCAAAACTCAGGTAAAGTAAACCTAGAGATGGATAACGAAGAGGCCAAGTCTTGTCCTGTTTTGATATCATTTGAGTTGTTTGGAGCTTCCAGCAGATTTAAAGGTCCAGTATGACTTCAAGAAACTTTATTTCTATAATCTACATGAAACACAGTTTTACTGTTATTATTTTATACACCCTGTTACAAATTATTATGCAAATTCTATTTAAGTGTCACAAAGATGAAATTTTTTGGTTTTCAGTTAAACTCATGGATGGCGTTGTATATCCGGGCTCTTTGGATCACTGGAAGAAATCTCAGACACCTGTGACATTTAGTTTACCAGATGTGCCCAATTAAAGGATAAACTACTTAAGTAGAACGTTCCACATTATTAAGCAGACCACAGTAAGCAACCAGTATGGGGAAGAAAAAGGATCTCTGCTGCTGAAAAGCATGAAATAGTTCAGTGCCTTGGATGAGGTATGACAACATTAGAAATTTCCCGACAACTTAAGCGTGATCATCACACTATCAAGAGATTTGTGGCTGATTCAGAGCACAGATGGGTTTGTGCAGATAAAGACAAACTGAGGAAGATTTCTGCCAGATCCATGCATCGGATCAAGAGAGCAGCTGCTAAAATGCCATTATGTAGCAGCAAACAGATATTTGAAGCTGCTGGTGCCTCTGGAGTCCCACGGACATCAAGGTGTAGAGTCCTCCAGAGTATTGAAACTGTGCGTAAACCTTCTGTTGGGCCACCACTAAACCGTGCTCACAAGCAGAAACGGCTGCAGTGGGAAGAGAAATACCTGAAGACTCATTTTTAAACAGTCCTCTTCACCGATGAGTGCTATGCGACCCTGGATGGTCCAGATGGATGGAGTAGTGGATGGTTGGTGGACGGCCACCATGTTCCAACAAGTATGTGACGTCAGCAAGGAGGTGGTGGAGTCATGATTTGGGTCAGAATCATGGGAAGAGAGCTGATCGGCCCCTTTAGGGTCCCTGAAGGTGTGAAGATGACCTCTGACTGACCACTTTCTTCCCTGGTACAGAAGGAAGAACTATGCCTTCTGTAATAAAATCATCTTCATGCATGACAACGCACCATCTCATGCTGCAAGGAATAGCTCTGCATCAATGGTTGCTATGGGAATAAAAGGAGAGATATGGCACTTACACACTAGCACCGGCTCGGACCGGGCGGGATTGGGTATGTTCCTTTCACATCCGGGTGGCCCGGGGATTTTTGGGGCTGAACCGTACGTGTTTTCGACCCTCATCTGAAGGTGGTCTGCTTTTTGTCGAAACCGGGCCAACACACCCACTGCCGACTCATTGGTCGACTCAAATTCACGCCTACCTTTAGGGGGAACCTCCGATTAGCGGATAGAATCCGCCAGCGGGGGCTTCCCCCATGCGCGCTTCATTATCACTCTGAATGCGGAGGAGTTAACAAGCCTCTGACTGAAGCTGTTTTATCTGTTTCCGTCTGCTGTGAAGAGCGCAGCGCGCGCGCGCGCGCGCACACACACACACACACACACACACACACACACACTGACGCCACGCAGCTTTTTGTAAGGAAGAGGCCGCAGAATTATCCGCGCTCCTTTGACCCACCCAGCCGTTTCTCTGTTCCTGTCTGCTGTGATGAGCGCAGCGCGCGCGCGCGCGCACACACACACACACACACTGATGCCACGCAGCTTTTTGTTTAATAAGGAAGAGACCGCAGAATTATCAGCGCTCCTTTGACCCACCCAGCCGTTTCTCTGTTCCTGTCTGCTGTGATGAGCGCAGCGCGCGCGCGCGCACACACACACACACACATACACACACACACACACTGACACACTGCTGCCACGCAGCTTTTTGTTTAATAAGGAAGAGACCGCGGACTTCGCGGTGACCCACCCAGCCGTTTCTCTGTTCCCGTCTGCTGTGATGAGCGCAGACACCGGGCAGACTTCTCCGCACTCCTTTGACCCGCCCACATCACTGATATGTTCGCGCCAAATTTTCGCGCGCATTTCTGAGACCGCCTATCACGTCCGCATTCCAAAGGGTGTCCTGGAAGACGTGTGTAAACAACCTGGCGGGGCCGGGGCCGACTGAGGCCGAACGATCGGAGCCGACCCGGTGCTAGTGTGTAAGTGCCAAAAGTCATGGTGTGGCCTCCATCCTCCCCGGACCTCAATGCAACTGAGAACCTTTGCAGCATCCTCAATCAAAGGATCTATGAGGGTGGGAGGCAGTTTCCATCCAAACAGCAGCTCTGAGAGGCTATTCTGACAACTGGCAAACAAACTCAAGCAGAAACTGTCCAAAAACTCACAAGTTCAATGGATGCAAGAATCATGAAGCTGCTAGCAAATAAGGGGTCTATGTCAAAATGTAACGTGACCTGTTAAAACGTTTAAAAAGTTCAAATGTTGTAAAAGTGTGATTCAAATAGCTTTTAATTTCAGTAAATCAACGTGAAACAAGCTCCGGTGGCCTAGTGGTATGAGTGTCTGCCCCAGGACTGGGAGATCGGGGTTCAAATCCCGGTCGGGTCATACCAAAGACTTTAAAAAAATGGGACCCAATGCCTCCTTGCTTGACACTCAGCATTAAGGGGTTGGATTGGGGGGTTAAACCACCAAATAGTTCCAGAGCGCGACCACAGTTGCAGCTCACCGCTCCCCACCGCGGGGATGGGTCACATGCAGAGATGTAATTTCACCAGTAACTTAAATATGCTGCAAACACAACAAATGACAAGTTTCAGTTCTTTACAACTTCTAAAGTGTTTAGAAGCTTACTGTGCCTAATAATGTGGAACAGTTCATTGTAAGTTAGTTATTTAAAGGAAAACTGCTGTTATCATTAGAGGTTTGGTTCAATAACATCTGAATTGCACTCTTCACAGTTGATGACATGAGAATTATTTTGACTGTTGTTTACATCAATTATTTAGATTAATGAGACATTTATCATTTGCATAATAATTTGGAACAGGGTGTAAACATCCTTAGGACAAACACTGCCAGCATTTAAACCCAGTGTAAAAACCAGGTCCAGAGTATGTCCCCTGGTGTGTGGGGGGCCAGAAATATGCTGAGTGAAAGAGTCCATGAGGCTGGAAAAGCTCCTAGCAAAGTGGTCCGAGTCATCATCAATGTGAATGTTAAAATCACCACCAGTCACCAGTCTGGACAGCTTCACAGTGGAGGATAAAGTCACTAAACTCCTGAAGGAAGGAACTGTTTGGACCAGGTGGACGATAAACCACAGCACATTAAAACGGGTCCTTACGCCAGACTTTAATCAGCTGCAGTTCAAAGGACGCAAACCGACCTGTGGTTGTAGAGCTACAAGATAGATGTTCTCTAGAGACAATAGCTAGTAGGGATGTGAATCTTACAACAACTCACAATTTGATTCGATTCCGATTCTCGGGGTGCCGATTCGATTCAGAATCAATTTTCGATTCTCGATTCAAATCGATTCACAATCAATATTAACAAAGAGTGTTAGTTCAAGGATGAACTACTTTCTTCTGCAAGTTAGTAAAAGCTGTGGGAAATTATTTTACTTTAAAGAAAACTGGTAATGTTCAAGAAAATGTTAATTTACAAGGTAAAATAGTGATTCTAAAACTGTAAACAGAGGCAATCTTTTGATGAAAAGGCAACATTTATTTTTGCTTACCTTGTAAAATTTAACAAATCTTTACTTAAATCTTGACTCATAAAATGCACACAGGATAATAATAAAGGTAAGTCTCTGTCGTATTTCAGCAGATTGCAGCGTAGGAGCACACAGAGCTAGCAGCTACAGCTAGCGCTGGTGCTCCAGCGATGATGCGTTCAGGGACACTCGGACATACTGCAGTTTACATAAAGGCTTTCAGACAGAATCGATTCCGAACCTTTATGAATCAATTCTGAATCTTTATAAGTAAGAATCATGATTCGAATGCGAATCGATTTTTTCAGGCACCGCTAATAGCTAGCCCTCCACCTCCACCAGAACCCCGGGGCTGGCTAAGGAAGGAATAACCACTCAGAGTTCAATCAGACCCGAATAATCAGAGATTTGCTGACAAACTTCAGTCAAAAACAGAACATCCAGTTTTTAGAGAGGATTAGATCATTAAGCAGGAAGGACTCATTGTTAATGGAGTGGGAATTTAGTAACGCCATGCTGAGTGAGGTGCAGAAATCAGAAACTACAGAAACAGCTGGAGTTAGTGGACGTACGTTAGCAGGGTTAGAGCCACAGTGTTTGTAAAGTCCACTCATGGAGGGGACAGGAAGAGAAGCAACTGAAGAATGGGGATAAACAGACCTGAGGAAACACGGATGGAGAAAATGCGCCGCATCGCGGCCTGGCAGGAATGCGGAAGTGGATATCATGTCCGCAGAGGAGATGAAGGTAGCCGACCGGGAACAGCTGCTAGACGCAGGCGGCCAGCTGCTCTCATCTCCCGGGGCAGCCAAGCTGAGCTGCCGCCCGGCTCACATGCAAGGCTGTAGTTGTCCTGTCTGCCTGTCGAGCTCTCTGAGGGAGACCGTGGAAACACCGCAGCTGTTTGAATTGATGCATGCTTCACTTTTGAGTCGCTCAACCGTGTTTTTTTGGCTAAAAGTGCCCGAAAACCTCTGTTAGCTTTGGGTTAGCTACCTGGCTCCAAGCTCCATGTAGCTTTGGTAAGTTCGTTGTAGCTACATTGGTTCAGTTTATGGGTGTCAATCATTTGCTCCTACCCTCACAGCCCCACTCTCAGCTCCACTCTCATCCCATTTTTGGATTGTCTGGGCGTGACGAGACGTATGACACGGCTAGGATGGTGGTGGTGGGAACCGCCCATTTTGCTTCATTTTATTCATTGAGAGAAATGAGCGGGCTATGTCCAGGTACATCTATGTCTATGTATTGGACTACACGAGCAAAGGACGAGACAGTAATATAAGACTGAGTGTGTATTGGAGATGAGGGGTACCTCCTGAACCAGGGTGTCCAGATCAGCCTGTGTCCGTGTGACTGCTGTGACCTTTGCCCCGCAGCGAGCTAGAGCCAAGGCTGTGTGCCGGCCAATTCCTGAGGAACAAAATATCAATAAAACAGAAATAGTTACAAGAGTAGAGTAGCATGCCTCACCTTTTGCACAACAAATGGACCAAAACCTTTATCTCAATATTTTTGCTGCATTTTGATACACTATATGTAAAGGGCTGGGTACCAAGGTCCTAAATTTCAGTACTTTTCCAATATAATGTCTAATGTTTGTTCCAATAAATGCCTGTTTATACCACTCCATTTCTTCTGCTGTCGTGGGAGGTGAAGTGAACTAACAGTCACATGACACAGAGGAGATGAGCCACACACATCCACTCCTTTCGCTTTTAACAACACTTCTCCAGCAAGCAAAATGAGTTCACAGTTGAAAATGCAGAAAAAAATGTGAAGTTTGGATGCATTCTGTAAAAGTAAACATAAGCAAGAAGATGTGTGCCGCAAAAAACAAGAATACCAGTAATTTAATAAGGTACACAAAGCACTGAGTCATGCATGGAATGAATTTGCAAGCTTAAGCATGTAGTCTTCAACTGCAGAACCAAGCAGCATCTACACTGCTCACAAAAATTAAAGGAACACTTTAAAGAAACACATTAGATACATCAGATCTCAATATGAAGTTGGATATCTATACAAATAACGACAGGGCAATGTCTTAGGAACAAAAGGATGCCAAGTCTTTTAATGGAAATAAAGGTTTTCAGCCTACAGAGGGCTCAATTGTGTAGACACCCTAAAATCAGAGTGAAATGAAGATGTGGCAGGCTAGTCCATTATTTCAAAAACTTAATTTCTGCAACTCAAAATGCTTTTCAGTATCTTGTGTGGCCCCCACGAGCTTGTGTGCATGCTTGACAACGTCGGGGCTTGCTCCTAATGAGACAACGGATGGTGTCTTGTGGCATTTCCTCCCAGATCTGTGTGAGGGCATCCCTGAGCTCTTGTACAGTCTGATGAGCAACCTGGCGTCGCCTAATGGACCGAAACATAATGTCCCACAGATGTTCTATTGGGTTTAAGTCAGGGGATCGTGAAGGCCATTCAATTGTTTCAATTCCTTCATCCTCCAGGTACTGCCTGCATACTCTTGCCACATGAGGCCGGGCATTGTCGTGCATTAGGAGAAAACCAGGACCTACTGCATCAGCGTAGGGTCTGACAAATGGCGCTTACACACTAGCACCGGCTCGGACCGCGCGGGATTGGGTAAGTTCCTTTCACATCCGGGTGGCCCGGGGATTTTTGGGGCTGAACCGTACGTGTTTTCAGCCCTCATCTGAAGGTGGTCTGACTCGCGCCGAAAACCGGGCCAACACACCCACTGCCGACTCATTGGTCGGCTCAAATTCACGCCTACCTTAGGGGGAACCTCCGATTAGCGGATAGAATCGCCAGCGGGGGCTTCCCGCATGTGCGCTTCATTATCACTCTGAATGCGGAGGAGTTAACAAGCCTCTGAATGAAGCTGTTTTATCTGTTTCCGTCAAGTGTGATGAGCGCAGCGTGCGCGCACACACACACACACACACACACTGACGCCACGCAGCTTTTTGTTTATTAAGGAAGAGACCGCAGACTTCTCCGCGCTCCTTTGACCCACCCAGCCGTTTCTCTGTTCCCGTCTGCTGTGATGAGCGCAGCGCGCGCGCGCGCACACACACACACACACTGACACAGTGCTGCCACGCAGCTTTTTGTTTAATAAGAAAGAGACCGCGGACTTCGTGCTTCTTTGACCCACCCAGTCGTTTCTCTGTTCCCGTCTGCTGTGATGAGCGCAGACACCGGGCAGACTTCTCCGCACTCCTTTGATCCGCCCACATCACTGATATATTCGTGCCAATTTTTCGCGCGCATTTCTGAGATCGCCTATCACGTCCACATTCCAAAGGGTGTCCTAGAAGACGTGTGTAAACAACCTGGCGGGGCCGGGGCCGACTGAGGCAGACCGATCGGAGCCGACCCGGTGCTAGTGTGTAAGTGCCAAAAGGGTTCAAGGATTTCATCTGGATACCTTATGGCAGTCAGAGCACCATTTCCTAGGCAGTAGAGGTCTGTGCGTCCCTCCATGGATATGCCTCCCCAGACCATCACTGACCCACCACCAAACCTGTCATGTTGAACGACGTTGCAGGCAGCATAACGTTCTCCTGGTCTTCTCCAGACTCTTTCACGTCTATCACAGGTGCTCAGGGTGAACCTGCTCTCGTCTGTAAAAAGTACAGGGCGCCAGTGGCGGACTTGCCAATTCTGGTGTTCTTGAGCAAATGCCAGTCGAGCTCTACGGTGCTGGGCAGTGAGCACAGGGCCCACTACAGGACGTCGGGCCCTCAGGCCATCTTCATGAAGTCTGTTCCTGATTGTTTGGGTAGAGACATTCACACCAGTGGCCCTCTGGAGGTCATTCTGTAGGGCACGAGCAGTGCTCAGCCTGTTCCGCCTTGCACAAAGGAGCAGGTATCGGTCCTGCTGATGGGTTGTGGACCTTCTACGGCCCTGTCCAGCTCTCCGAGAATAACCGCCAGTCTCCTGAAATCTCCTCCATGTTCTGGAGATTGTGCTGGGAGACACATTAAACCTTCTTGCTGCAGCACGTGTGGATGTGCCATCCTGGAGAAGTTGGACAACCTGTGCAACTTCTGTAGGGTTAAGGAATCGCCTCATGCTGCCAGTAGAGATAATTACTCAAGCCAAAACTAGCACGAGTGGAAAAGCAGCCAAAAAAGATCAAGAGGGAGAAACTTGAAATGACCTCCACATGTTAAACCAGTCCTGTTTTGAGGGTTTTGTAATTGTTGCCACTTTAGTGCACCTGTCATTAAGTCCATGAACACCAATACAGCTGAAAGTGATTAACAATGCCCTCAGCTGCTTAATCAACCAGAAAATTATCACATGTTTAATTGATTTCATGCCACACCCAATAAAAAAAGTGTTCCTTTAATTTTTGTGAGCAGTGTATATCAGGGGTCTCCAACACGTCGCTCGCACTTGACAGCCAGCGAGCCATCCTGCCTGACTTTCAATTAATGAAGGACGGCTTTAAAAGGAAACTAGTCAGTTTTAGTTTGTTTTTAGCGCCCCCTAGTGTTCGTTAGAAAAAGCAAAAGTGAAACTTTTCTCTCCTCGCTGTGCGTTGTCTTTGTAACACCTCAGTCTAACAGCTGAAATGTCTCCTCAGCCTTCATTAGTGTCTACAGGAGCGGTTCATCACTAAATCAAACAAATCAGCTGTGTTCATGATCTAAAACATGCAGGAAACATGCTGGAAGCAGACTGCAGAGTCAGGTAGGTCAAGCTGAATTTTTCTAAATCCAACAGACCGGACCGGCAACTGTGAAGTTGCAAGTGGAATATTCTGGCCACAGGGGGCAACAGGGGCTGGGTGGCCTTTCATTAACCCTGTAAATGGTCATTATAATAATAATAATAATA
This sequence comes from Aphyosemion australe, assembly GCA_006937985.1. Taxonomy (NCBI): domain Eukaryota; kingdom Metazoa; phylum Chordata; class Actinopteri; order Cyprinodontiformes; family Nothobranchiidae; genus Aphyosemion; species Aphyosemion australe. The sequence goes on along the minus strand of SSNS01000049.1, from coordinate 2,594,993 downwards.
ATACATTTCATTTTCATATGAAGCGCCTTTCAGGTCATCCAAGGTCACTTTACAGAAAGATACAACTAAAAACAACTAAAAACACAATAACCAGAATCAATATAAAATCATAAGTCATAAGCCTTTAAGAACAGGTGGGTTTTGAGTCTGGATTTAAAAAGGTGAAAGTTGTCAATGTTCCTGATGTCGGGGGGCAAGGAGTTCCAGAGACGAGGAGCAGAGCAGCTGAAAGCTCTGTTCCCCATAGTGCTGAGGCGGAATGAAGGAGTTACCAGATGAATGGAGGAGGAAGATCTGAGTAGGCGGCAGGGGATAGCAATGGTGATGAGGCTGGTAATATATGGTGGGGATATGTTATGTATAGCACATGCAGACAATACTCAGCTTTACCTCAAGACACCAACCACCTTCTCTGCTCCTGTGCCAACATCTACAATAAAGACTTGTCTGGAGGACATAGAGGAGTGGATGAAGCTCAACTTTCTTCAGTTAAACAGGTCTAAGACAGAAGCCATTCTAGTTGGCACACCACATCAGCTCTGCTCTTCCACTATAACCAGCATCACTTTCTCTGGCCAAAACATATCCCTATCCACAACTGACACCAACTTGGGTGTTAAGATGGACTCACAACTCACCTTTGACACCCACATCAAACACCTGTGTAAGATGTCCTTTTACCATCTTAGGAACAATGCCAAGCTACGTCCAATGCTAAGACTGCAAGATGCAGAGAAGCTTGTCCACGCCTTTGTCTCTTCCAGACTAGACTACTGTAATGCAATCCTCATCGGGATCCCTGAAAAAAAGCATTCAGAGACTGCAATACATCCAGAACAGTGCCGCCAGGATCCTGATGAGGGTGCACAAGTACGAACACATCACCCCCATTCTGAAAGATCTTCATTGGCTCCCAGTTTCACTCAGAATCAAATACAAAGTTTCTCTACTTTCTTATCAGTGCATTCATGGTCATGCTCCCTCCTATTTAAAGGAACTCCTCACCTTCCCGACAAATCGTATTCTCCGGTCTGCAACAACAAATACACTTCAAATCCCCAGAACCAAACTCCGCAGCATGGGTGATCGGGCCTTTTCATCTGCTGCTCCGAGGCTGTGGAAGGCCTTACCCGTCCACCTGAGAGCCCCACAAACTGTAGATGCTTTTAAACTGAATCTTAAGACTTATCTTTTCAGGGAAGCCTTTTGCTAAGTACATTTTATAAACCTGGTAGCACTTTGAGATTGCTAAAATATAAAGTGCGTTACAAATAGAATTCATTATTATTATTATTATTATTGGTCTTTTGCAAATGCAACGCAGAATAGAAGGCTTTTTTTTGACATCAATATTTATGTTTTTCACATTGCATCACGGGACTGTGTTGCAAGACACGGTGTATTTTGCCTATAATTTGATTGTTTTGCATGTTTGGAGGAGGATTTAGCAAAGCAGATGGATCATTCTTGATCTGGTTGATTGTTCGGCCCGTGGGAGGCTTGATAAAATGTTTTCCTCTGTAACGGACCATGAAATACAAAAGAGATGACTGCGGGTGACCCGACTCTCCAAAGAAAGCCTGGATTCCTGCAGCAACAGACAGTTTGTAAGGTTCATGTGTTCATGGTAAGTCCTTGTGACTAAGTCTTTGTTAATAAGAGAAGATGTTTTTAAAATATTCATCTTTGTGTATTTTTAAATCCATGGAGTCATGTTGTTTTCATCTTCTGATTCAGTCTCAACCCATGATCGTTATAATAATAAATACAGAAATAATTAAAGACACTGATTAATACCTGGCTTTGCAGTCGCCATGTGGATTTATCCGTTTGACAATCACCCACAGGTGATGTGAATCACACTGACTCTGCTCGCCGGTGCTGACTCAGCAGCTTCCTGTTTTGCAGAAGAGATCGGCCCAACTTTCCAAAATAATCGTAGACCTCCAGACGTTTGAAAGCCTTTAATTCTCCATGAGTAAAGGGTCCAGGGCTTTCTGTTAAATAGGAATAAATGTCTCCCCAGCAGAGTTGTGGAGAGAACAGCATCGAATCGGACCAACGTTTTCCCTCATCCCAGAGCTCATACGGGCTTTAAAGTAGATATATCATGCTTTTAAATTCTTCCTTTTTGCATCTAAATCATTCAGTTGTGGTGCATATACAGTGGAACTGCAGTTCTTAGGTCTGAATTCCTCATTATTGTTTCTGTCAAACACCTTCTCTACCTCTGTTCTGAGCAGAGTCTCAAAAATGGCCGTTTTGGTTACTGTCTCTTTAAATCTGAATGAAGCTCTGCAAACCATGCCCCCTCCACTGAGCAAGACCTTATGGTGCGTTCGATTTGCCCTTGGAACTCGGAAATCCCGACTTCCGAGTAGGAAAAATCAAATAAAACGCCCCGCAAAGTCGGAACTCCCAGTCGGAAACTCAAACGTTTGTCAGAACTCCGACCTCGAAATCCAAGATGGCAGCGCCCTCGAAAACTGCTGTTTAGGTAGCTCTCAACAAACACATACGACTAATAAACAAAACTTTTAGTTTGTTCAAATTAGAGATGCAAGCGCTACATGTAACTTTTATTTCAAACACACTCTTATATGTGTGTCTTGTAAAATAAACAGACAAATCGAACGCACCAACAGTCCATCATTCGTGTTTGTTTTTTACCTATTTGACCTGATAAAAAATTAAAAAATAAAATAAAATAAAAATAAAAAAGTGAAACTGAATAATTGGAATTCCAACTTCTCCGACTACGGAAACCAGAACGCTGTTAACTCGGGTGTGACGTCATTCCTAGTTCCGAGTTCCAACTTCCGAGGTAAATCGAACGCACCATTAGACTCCACCCCAGTCGGACATTTTTGTAGTTTGATAGAGAAATTACTATTTATAGTAGAAACGTTATATTTGCATTGTTAAAACATGAGGGGAGAGTTTCTTAACATCCTGCCCTCCAACACACAACCCCCCACCCCCCCCACCCCCCCCCACACACACACACACATACACACAATGGCTCCAAATAAATGTAATTCATTCATTTGGTGTGTTAACACTGTAATTACATGAACCATCAATACCAGCACATTGGAAAATATCCTTGAACACCTATGAATACCATATCTGCTACATAAATATAAATATATATTTTTTGGTATTTTATATTGGTGTCTTAATGGCTGAAAATGGATAAAAAGCACTTACATTTTGATTTAATTATAGGTTTGAGATTCCATAAAAAAGCCAAATGCTTTACTTGTTTGAAGATAAATAGAAAAAAGTACATTTCTCCCCATGTTTTAAAATGTAATCACCAAAGTCCTAATGCTTACATCTTTACAGGTTTTTATTTATTGCTTGCGCTGCATCTTTATTAAATGTATTTAGGTGTAACTGTGATAACTGCTCTAACAGGTTGAAATCAAAACTGTAGAGAAATCCCCAAGATCAGCCTGCTTTGCTAACAAATATATTTAAATCTTACCTGCATTCTAAATAAATACCATGAGGTTAAAGCCAGAATGGAGGAAACATGAAGCCAAATGAAATGCATGCTGGATCATCTTGGATTTGAGGCTGTCCTGTGTTCAACTACAGAATAAATGTTTACAAGGCCCAGTTTGGACCAGTACAACTAAGAAGAATTGTACAATCAGTGAATATTTTTATTATTTGTTTATATTAATTTACAAAGCAGTAATGTCACAGCAAACAAATAAATATAACAAATAGAAAGAATGAACAAAAATATTTGAATAATAGGCTTTGGACACTTAATGTCTCCCCTTTTGGTTTTAGTTGTTACAGGTGTTGTGCACACAGGTGATTTGTGTCCTGGTGATGGTGGTGTGTAGGTCTCAGAGTTCCTGTCATCCTGTGTTGTGCTCAGAATATGGCAGGAGTTTCCTGATGATGAGGGCCTCAAACCGGTCCTGGATTAAAGCAGGAGACGTGGGCAGAGACCTCTGTTATCTGAATACTGAGATGAGAGGGTTGGTGGGGTGTTTATCTTCTCTACCTCATCTAGAAACGGAGATGGTTCACAGAAAACCTTTCCAAAGACCAGTTCCATGATGTCATCGACGTATGCTGAAATGATAAACAATAACTTTAATGACATATTTTGTTTACAAGCAGCTTTTGGAAAGTTGGTTCTGTTCTACTAATGTTTAGAGTGACATTTTTGTTCTTTTGGTTCATTATTTACTTTGCTTATAAGTTCACTTTGCTGCAGTGATTTAACAATTTATAAAAAATGTTAATAAAATACTGCCACTACAATTATTCAAATGATTGGAATCAAAATAAGCATATTAAAGAACAGCAGTTATTAAATGTTGCAGCTGTTTTATAGACTTAGCTTGGGAGACAGACATTCGATACACATGCTGCTCAGATCAGGTGGTTGTTTACAGAAAAGAATGTAATTCAATTATTTCAACACAATGTTATCTTTCCAAACCAATAAAACATAAAATAAAACACTCTGCTGCCATCAGATAGAGTGATTCAGGGGGTGTGATGTTCTAATGATGGTGGCTTCTTAGAGGTTTGAGGTGTAGGGCTAAAGTGTCATCACTCACTTTGATCTGCTCCAGACTTCTTCCTCTATACCTGGGGCCTCATTTATCAAACGTTTGTAGAAACGTTCCTATATTCCCTCCTACGGATGAAATTTAGAATGTGTGTACAAACAGTCAATGTCCTGATTTATGAAACATGCGGTGGCCTCTCGTACGCATGTTCTTCCGCAATCGTCTGATGATAAATCCCACCTGTGCGCATATAGGAGCTTGTGCTCGTGTATCGTCATTTACATACAAAAACGCCCTGAATTAACCATATTTGGTCACACTACGTCCTCAGGTCGGGAGGGGATTCCCTGGGTTCTTCCCGGACAAAAAAAGACAATCTTTATTGACAGCGAGATCGAAACACTGGACACTTGACAGCACGTGTATGATCGGGGAGCAGAGGAGGTTCTGGAGGCTGTTTTATTTGTAAAATAGAATCTGGACTGGAATTGAATCAGTGCGCTGCGCTCACGGAAGAGCCGTTCCCTCCGGAGTACACTCTGCTCTGCTACATCCTCCAATAATAATAATAACAATAAGAAACGATCTTTTATAGCACATCTCAAGCAAAATCACGATGCGCTTCACAAGGACAAAATAATTTAATTAAATTACAACATAATAAATAAATAAATAAATGCAAAATGATTTAAAACATCATAAACATGGTAAGAGTAAAAATTGTTATTACAAAATAACACGAAATCAGCCGTTCTACAGTCAGATTCCCGTGGGTCACGGTTTTTTAGCACCAATAATGTGACACAGCTGTTTTTTAACCAAAATAATTATTTATTGGGTAGAATAATTTGTGGATGAGGAACACGCGTGGATCACTGAGACCTTCAGAATTGCTGTTCCCTTGTTCTGCCACTAGATGCTGTTCCTATGCAAGGTCGGAGCTGTTCTTATATTTAGGAATGTTTTCACGCACAAGTACAAATTGGTAAATACCACACAATGCGTCAAATCGTTCCCACTCACGAAATACGCACAGATCTGTTCGTAAGTACGGTTGATAAATGAGGCCCCTGGTGTGTAGTTGGAAGTGCTGGTTTTAACATCTGAGCATTCTGTGGTTGTCTGTGTTCCTTTGAGTGGAAAAAAGTAAAATTAGCTAGATGGATAGGTTTGCTTGCTAAAATATTTTATTGTACTGACATTTCAAAGCCTTGCAGTGCCAAAATTTCATCAGACATCAGATTTTATGAACAGCTGTGTCCCAACTGAGCACATCTGGGCTTTAGTCTGACTTCCTGTCAGTGAAAGATGCTCCAGCCTCCTGGATGTGGACTCTAAAAAAAGCAAAGGTGCATTTTTACTTTTGTTATAATTATTTTACAGGTTATTTTAGCAGCTTTCTGACAGTCACGCTCATACAGAGTGTTAGTTTAGCTGTGTCTGACTTGATCAGAGTTAGTTTTTATTTCTGCAGTGAGCTATGAAACCTCACCTCACTTCACCCAGAGATTGTTCTTTAAAACTTGTATTAAATCCACTGTGTTGACGCATTTTAACTACCTTATTTTGCGCTGTATTTTTGCATGACATTTGCAGCATGCTAGGTTTACTTTGCTCTCAAAAAGTAAGACAGAGTCTCTGATATGAGCAGATATCTGGTATGATAAAAGGCGTTCATGAGAATTTGCAGATCACGTTTTTTTCCACAAAGATCAGCCAAATCCACATTTATCTAGTTAAATAACTAGCACATAGCGCTAGCTTAAACAGGCCCGATGCTAATGCTAGCAAAACAGTAGCCCATAAATACAATTCTAAAGTAAAGTTTGCCGACATTTTAGAGTTATATGAAGCTTACCGCTTGCTGCTGTGTCCGTTACTGCCATATTCAGAAGAAATGACCCCTCAAAGACCTTCTCCGGACCGTGCTGGAGGACTTCATATGATGTCTGTCTGCTGCCCTGCACTGAGAAAGTACCCGTCTGCCGGTGTCGGTACCAGATCTGCTCGGGTGCAACATAAACATTATAATTGATAGACCCCCTATTGGCCGCTCGGGCGCAGGAAATGCGGCCGCCATCTTAGATCGGTCGGGCTTCCGGCAGACACGAACCATAACAATAGCAGTAAACATGATGCCTGAGCTCTGTGCGGTTTATTCTTGCTCTAATCGGTGGACTATTGAGACCATGGCTCGGGAGATAACTTTTCACAAGTAAGTTCGAGCATTTTTGTTGTTTGTATTTTGTAAATATAACTTTGTTGTACTATATTTATGTCCACCAGCAACACCTCCTTGTTAGCTAACGTTAGCTACATGTTTACTGCTGGTGCTCCCCTGACAATGAAGGCTAAATGAGACTATTAATCATTTATTCCAAAACACTGACTTAGGTTACAGCTGACACAAGAATGCTGCTGTAGAAATCAAACAAATCTTTCTGGTATCAGATATAGCTCATGTCTCACACCATCCCCTCTGACTGGAGAATAGTTAGCTAACATGCTGAAGAGTTTTGCTGTGCAGAACTTTTTTCTGGTTTTACCCTTTGAGGAGTTTTAGTTCATTATCAATAGAAATGCAGTTTTTAGGTTAAAGAACGGTTCTAAGAAATCTTAAAGAAGAAGTAAACAGAATAGTAGTAAAAACACAAGAGGAATTAAGAAAATAGCATTGACCTCCTTTGTACAATATTGGTAGACACTAATCTGCAAATTGCATGTTTTTGTTTTCTAGGTTTTCCCACAAAAGATGGGAAGAAGAAGTGTGAGGCTTCCTGCAGCTGATTTATTATGATTAGAACTGGGCTGTGTCAGATGGAGTTTGTTTCATCTTCAGCTTCCTGGTTCTCCTTCAAACAGTAAGTGTATCATAAGGCCATCAGCATTCATAAATGTACATATCCTTTTATCAATCACAAGGCAGAGCGTAATACTTATCCTCCCCACATACCTTGTCTTGATAATATTTGTCAAAAATTAATTTATTTTAATAAACGTCCTAAGAATCATGTCTAGGTGCCCCAGAGTTTTCACAGCACCAGAGGCCCCCTGATGTAAACTGAGAACCACAGGTGTGTACTATAAACAGTATATTATTGTCAAACATTATGCTTGTTTGTTTTAACCAGAAAAGTGCAGAACTACATCCAGAAGAGCCAAAGAGAGCCTAGCCTGTCTGTGACCTCCCAAGATTCCCCAGAGACTCTAACCTCAGCCTGATGATGTGAGTATTTAAACATCATAACACTAACCCTAACCTAAACCAAAAGCGTATTCACACCATACCTCTAAAACCATGTTTTAGGGTATTTTGTCATTGTGATGCCCAGCCAAATGTCCCCACAATGTGGAAATGTCCACACGCTACACGCTTAAAATTTGTTCACTTCAGCATATAAAAACAAGTACCTCAGAGAGACTCTATTTTTGCCCCTCCCACTCCACACACAATACAAAGCAAGTTTTAATGTTATCCAATTTTTGAAAATTACTTATGCAAATATATTAAATATGTTTCTATTCCTTTACAGGAGGCTGTGATTGGTGGATGATGAGGCTGGGCTGGGCCAGAAAAACCAAACTAAACACAGATGTGTAGCTGTCATGCTGGATGCCACGGCCGTCAGACTTGATCTCATTGGTTAAGTCTGTGGTTCTGAAGAGAAGGCAGCACCACGTGGCCAAACTCACCTCTCTTGAACTGCAGAAGGGGAGCTCCAGATAAAAGTTCTACAAAGCAGTCCTCTTCCAGGGGTTTTACCTCATGTAAAGCTTTCAATTACTATTTTAAAACATTCTCAACACAAGTAACAGATAAATTAAGACAAAAAATAAATAAAATTAACTCCATTAAGCAGTTAGTTCTTTTTTTCTCTCTCTTTCTCCCCGTGTGCTGTTCGGCTGTAAAGTAATCAGAATTGATGTCTGACGAGTATTGAAAACAAGCCTTACAGTTTTATTCTCACAGGTGGAGCGTTATAGATTCAGCTACACACAAAAATACAACAGAACCAGAATACCACTAAGCAGTCAGTTCTGACAGATGGTTTGTCAATTTCTTGTCATTCAGGCTTTGTTTTAGTTGTTGTCTCTCTCACCCTCTCTTTGAGTTATATTGGTACTATATGTATATGAAACACTCATTTATTTAAATTGTTATCTATAAGAATTGTATTGTATATATTAATTGTTTATTAAAATGGCTGAGTAGTACTTTCTGCTTCTCTTTCATATATTAAGTGTGTTTTTTATAAATACCTACCACAGATCTCACACTTGGTATATAGTCCTTTTTGAATTATTTTGATTCTCATTTTTTGTGATTTTTATGCGTTTGATCCTTTTTTTCTATAGGTTTTGTCACTAGGCAGTGGATAAGAATCCCATATGTACCCACAGCAAACCCATTATGTATTAAAAACGCTCAAACATGTGTCCTGTATCAGAGCTACATGTGTAAAGTTTACAGTGAAAAAAAACGCATCAAAATCGGTTCAGTATTCAAGGAGTTATGGTTGATTTAACATGTTGACACTTCAATGTCTCTGCAAAGGGAGGGGGGGCGCGACCGATCCAAGATGGCGGCGCCACCGCTCGTCAGCGCCCATAGGCAATAGCGGTCGCGAGGGGTCTAATGGTGCGTTCGATTTACCTCGGAAGTCGGAACTCGGAACTAGGAATGACGTCACACCCGAGTTAACAGCGTTCTGGTTTCCGTAGTCGGAGAAGTTGGAATTCCAATTATTCAGTTTAACTTTTTTATTTTTATTTTATTTTATTTTTTACTTTTTTATCAGGTCAAATAGGTAAAAAACAAACACGAATGATGGACTGTTGGTGCGTTTGATTTGTCTGTTTATTTTACAAGACACACATATAAGAGTGTGTTTGAAATAAAAGTTACATGTAGCGCTTGCATCTCTAATTTGAACAAACTAAAAGTTTTGTTTATTAGTCGTATGTTTTTCGTTAAGAGCTACCTAAACAGCAGTTTTCGAGGGCGCTGCCATCTTGGATTTCGAGGTCGGAGTTCTGAAAAACGTCCGAGTTTCCGACTGGGAGTTCCGACTTTGCGGGGCGTTTTATTTGATTTTTCCTACTCGGAAGTCGGGATTTCCGAGTTCCGAGGACAAATCGAACGCACCATATGGGGTGCAAGATCGGCTCGGGGTCCTGCGCCTGCCGATGACGTCACACTAGATGATTGGCTGAACGTGACTTACAGAAGTTACGATACAACGTTCATAAAAGTTACGGTAGCACGTTGACAAGGAAGATTTTGATTGGTTTGAACAAAATTGCGGTTGTAGTCCTTGTGGTTGTAGTCCTGTAGTCCAAAAACAAACACTTTTCAGGGAAAATATGTTTGTTTTGCCAAAGGAAACGTAAAATAAAAGCAAAAATACCAATTGATAAACAGAGATCCTCAGCAGCTCTTGATTTTGATGAAAAGGGGCAAAATAAAAATAAAATAACTTTATTGAACAAATAGCAAGCAACATTTTGAATGAATGAATGGATTTAAGAACTAACAAAATATACAGAATTCCACATAAAAACAGAAATGGCTGCTAATTCTGTAAATACATTTACAATTTTTCCACATATAAAAACTGTTGTGCTTTTTGGACGTCTGCTGTTGGTTTTATGGGGTTTCACATTTTTTACAAAACTACGACAATATGATGTTTCATTAACAAAAACAGCTATAAAGCAAATATTTAGGTGGTAAGAAACAAGACAAAACTGCTAAACTCTTTCTAAAACTTATGTGTGAAATCCGAGTGGATTTGCCGTAGTTTGACGTTATCATCGGCAGGCGAAGGACCCCGAGCCGATCTTGCACCCGAGCAGATCTGGTACCGACACCGGCTCTTATGGCTGGTTTATACTCTCTGTGAGCTCCGCAACGGAGAGACGCACACAGAGCGTCGGAAAGGTTTCCACATTCGAACTTCTGTTCAGGCAGCGGAGTGTTGCAAAGCAATTCCTCGCCAGGACAACAGAGGGCGTAGCGCTATTCTGTGATATCCTGTAGGGATGTCCCGATACAACTTTTTTAATTTCCGATACGATACCGATATTGCAGCCATCAGTATAGGCCGATACCGATATCAATTCGATACAATATCAGCCCAAATCATACATACTTTTACCTATTTCGTATGAAAGGATTGATCAAGTGACACAGGGTATATACAGTAATCCTTAAGTTAAATTTACTACTTTTTAATACATTTTTTACAACCTTCAGAATTTTTTTTAAAACCATCACGACACTGAATTGCAAGTGTTAATCAGTGACCTTTCTATTATTTACACAGACGGTTGAGCGCGCCGTGTTCTGAGATGATGCCAAACGACCACTGAATATGACATCATCATTTTCAGACGGAGACAAGATCTTTGATTATGGGTGTGTCCGAATCCAGGGGCAGGATGCTTGTGAGGACGCATTTTGAGTTCGATTACGTCACAGCGTAGCGACGAGTACTGTCCGAATTCGAAGGATACTCATTCTCACCTCCTCATATGCGTCCTCATTCCACCCGAATTTTGAGGATGGGTCTGGTGTATCCTCACGGGCCAAGGCTATCCCAGCATGCTTTGCGCACCGGCCGTTGGAT